>DWLR01002106.1:0-16244 GCA_018246295.1 Papilio alexanor hazarajatica
TTCGTGCAATGCAAGCATGATTAGGTTTCGTTTAACAAGAGGTATAAAGCTGGCAGACGACTGCGAGTTGTAATATGAAAATGTGAAATCCATTTTGCTTCAAGGCAAATACACATTGTATGGAAATGTTTATGAAATATTTTCTGTACAACTGTGTACACATATAATTTTTAAAGTTAATTTAATAACTGGCAACACTACCAGTACTAATACTACAACATCTACACAGATGTACAAATTGAATACGTACTATATTAAATATATACTAAACATTTAAAATCTTTGGATTAGAAGTCTGGATTGGATTAGAATCTACTAAGTTACATCTATATGCATGTATTTTATAAGTTATATAAATTAAATTTTCCGCACAATGATATGTATTCAATAATCACTTGCTTACAGTTCTATTTTAAAATATAATTACTTTCATCTTTCCATTAATTTATATTTTTCGAGTCATATTGTATTGCTAAGCTCCGCACTTTGCTGAATAAATATATAAACGGTGTTGCGTAAGTTTTTCATTTACAACACACAGCTCGTTTGTTTCGTTTAATGCTTTATAATACAACTAATACTTCATCTTACATTGCACAACATTTATTTTTGTGTAGATCGATCAATTTAATTTGATTTTATATTTAACACAATTAGAAGAATAAAATTATTTGTTCCAACAGCGGCTTTATTTATGTATTATTTACACGGCCTGATACTAAAATATTAGCCACCTTTAAACAACATAAATAAAAAAAGTATAAATTCAATCACGTGAAAAATATTTGTACATACAAACTTAACTATCATAATCAGATGTTCAGAGTTTTGTCTGGTTTGATTTTGCCATTGCTTATTCTGCAGTCAAAGTCAATTTAAGAACTTATGGCATCATTGTATATCACACTGTTTTATGTTTCTCTTACTGGAATCACACACTGTTTCATGTTTTTGTTTTGCCTTTCTGAAAATGATATATTTTATTGGTAAAACCCTAATGTAATGGTAATAACATATCAGGTTAACATAAATAATTTTTATTAATTTTCAAATGGTTTTGTAGTAAATTTACTGTGTTAATGAAACGAGGTATAATGGGTCGCCATATAGAGATACGTAAGATTTCCATTTTTCAAAATCATGTACATATTCTATACATGTATAAATATTTTCTAAAATAATGCAAAATCACGTCCAATAAATAATAAGTTTTCATCCAATTTTTTTTAGTGAAGGAATGAGTCTCTTACATAATAAATGAATGGGAATTTCCCATTGATATTTACTTCCTTTGAATGGAAGCTTTGGCACATAATGAATTTGAGAAATGTTTTGTCAAAATTTGGATGTGATTTAGTTAAATTTTTATCAGATGTAGTTCATTACTAAAATTCAATTAATATATTAAGAAATGTAACTCACTGCTCCAAATTAGTATGCCTATGACGAAATATTTCTACAATGGTTTTATCGATTACAGATGCCACTCTGACGAAATAGGTATCTATTGTCTATCAAGGAGAATGTTACTTTCCAATAAGTTCTGGTATCCGAATTGATAAAAATGAGTAAAGTTTCTCTAGCGCAAGATTTAGTCAAACGTGGCATTGTGCCGATTTAGCTTTTTAATATATCGTGTTATTGGTATGTCCATTAAAAAGTATTATATTAAATCTAATAGTGCGACGTAAATATATTAGAATATCGAACCTTATCAGTAAAAATAATAGAGAATAAGCTCATATAAAGAAAATTGTATGTTTGTGTTGTGTTTGTTCTTGTTTGAAATTTGTTGCAGGTGTGTGTTACTTTTTATAATTACCATAGTTCATAAGTCTAGTTTATAATAGATAAGATTAACAGTGGTGGTTGTAGTTATGTTTGTTTTTTGTTGCCCTGTATTGTTTTCATTGTCTGTATTTTGAAATATCAAATTAACTACTGCTTTTTTATTCTATATACATAATTTCGCATGTTAAAGTTGAATCTCTTAGTGAGTTTTACATTTTCTGATAAGTTTTTTTTTGGTTAAAATTCTTTTTTGTTTTAAAGAATACTAATTGTGTAAGTAAAATCACATTTGGACGATATTTGTTTGCCGGGTTAGATTAATGTCACGGAGTCAGCATGAGTACTTCGTTATCATTGAAACAAAAATGTTGTGTGGCGAGATGGCGGATACTGATCAATTATTTAAAACGATTCGACTGTTTCAATTCATTTCGCAAATGTGTGTACTAGACGAGAAATACATATTCTATTTATACAGCGAATACGGTTCATAAATTAGTGTTCTGAAATGAATTGCTCTGCGTTAATCCATACAAGCCTTTTCCACAAATTCCACTAATACAGCGTACTTTGAATTGATTAAAGAGATTAAAAATATTGTTTTCTGTATTAATATTCACATATTTTTTTTGATACTTAACGCATACTCAAATAAGCCATTCAAGTGATTAAACAGAAATTTGCAGTCATTGTATCGTCATGATTTAAACATATTTTAAAATGAATAAACGCGGAAAAGATTAAATGTTTTGTAATTATGCTATCTATTAACTTAGAAATAAATAATTTTTCATAAGGTTAGCATTGTGTAAATGTACATTATATATACAACCATACATTACATTCCATTAGTCGTAAAATGTTCTGGTATATAAGGTTAGATATATTATATAAGGTTAGTTTAATATCTTGGTTTTAATTATAAATTTTATTACATTTGTAACACTAATTTGAAGTACTTTATATACTATGAGTATTGAAACTAATTTAATATAATGCACACGCGAACACTAAAAACATTATGATAATTAATTATTAATTAATTTATAGCAAATTCTTATAATAGATAGAGTCAAACAGAATTGAAACTTTTCCAATATTGTGCTTCATTGCTTCATACTTGTATGGGTCATACGATGCCATCTAACATATTTTACAAGGGATTATCGTAAATTTTACATAATATTGATTCCATACTTGTGCATGTAATCTTAAGTGTCTATGACTTTTTATGTGGTATTTGGTATCAATTTCGTTTTAATGTGTACCAGCGCGACGCCTGTTTCTAAAGGAAGAGTGCCTCCGGGCTGGAATGCACTGAGATGGAGCGACTTTTAAGCCTAATCATAACCTCGAAGTATCTTTGTAATCACTGTATTGAGTATTGAAACTAATTTAATATAATGCACACGCGAACACTAAAAACATTATGATAATTAATTATTAATTAATTTATAGCAAATTCTTATAATAGATAGAGTCAAACAGAATTGAAACTTTTCCAATATTGTGCTTCATTGCTTCATACTTGTATGGGTCATACGATGCCATCTAACATATTTTACAAGGGATTATCGTAAATTTTACATAATATTGATTCCATACTTGTGCATGTAATCTTAAGTGTCTATGACTTTTTATGTGGTATTTGGTATCAATTTCGTTTTAATGTGTACCAGCGCGACGCCTGTTTCTAAAGGAAGAGTGCCTCCGGGCTGGAATGCACTGAGATGGAGCGACTTTTAAGCCTAATCATAACCTCGAAGTATCTTTGTAATCACTGTAAGCACATTGATGTGATAAAATTGTGTAGTGTATGAAACCTTATTCTGAAACCATTAAACGCATCAAAGTATCTGAAGTAGAAGCACCGTTACCACCACCTTATTTTTAAATTTTATTGTTGATATGTTATTTTATTTATTATTTATTTTCTTGTCTTTTTTATATATGAAAATTTGTTGAATCGTATCAAAAAATTGATGTCTATTTTAACTAGCGTTCATTTTAAAAGCATAATTATTTAATTTAAAAGCAAACAACCTAATTGGCAAACTAAAATGGTGTAACCATTAGACAGCTTTAGACTGGAATTTTAAAACTATTAATCTCGTCTATGACAAAAAAATATTCTACTGAATTAAGAATATTGGTAATACAAATTCAAAAGTATAAATTCATACTAAAATCGCCAATCATGAATTTAGATGTTTTTATTAAAAACAATTAAAAAGTAAATACTAAACAAATATTCTGAATTCTTCACCTCAGTCAATCTTAATTGAGAAAAATATTAAACATTTTTGTAATATTTTATCTTTTTATGAATTGAAAAAAAATATGATATTGATATTTAAGCAGATACAAGAAGTCTAGTAAGTATATGTTCTCTATAAGTTCTTATTGTCTAAGATTGTAATGAGAGACGGCATCTGTGTAATTGATGAAAATAATTCAATTTAAGGGGAAAAAACAAAGTCATTGCCAATATAAGGTTGTCTGCGTAAAATATGGTTTGAATGATGAAAGGAAAAATTGGTCCAGCCAAGGATTTTTAGTCAACCCATTCGCCGTATATTTGTTTGCATTATAATTTTGCTATAAAACTATTTTTATCCATTAAACAGATGGATGTAGGTAATTATTATTCAGATTCTATAACTGCTATTGTTTCGAATGTCTAAGATATCATTCAAAGTGATAGCGCATGGCCTCTTTTCAACAAAAAAAAAAAAAAATGCCGGTTTATAAATGTCAAAGTATAGCCGGTTTATAAAGGTAACAAATATAAAAAAATATGAGTAGGATGAAAAAATTCTCCTTTTTTGAAGTCGGTTCAAAATAGCCAATTGGTTATTTAATTAATTACCATTAATGTTGAAAACATTCTTACTTAAATTCTTAAACATTGAACAATATTGTCGTGTTTAATAAAATTATGTATGTGGCTTTGCAAAAAAAAAACTAACCTCGTTTCCGAGATTCTCAGTCTTGTCATTTTCATTTATATAAACATCAATTATTTGCTGACTCAGACTTAGAGTCGAAAAATATTTTGTTGTCAATTCTAATAGATGCGTAGTGCACTATGCACAAATTAATATATCTAAGTCAAAGAAGAGCTTTCTCGTCTCCCTCTTTTGATGTGGACAAATTATATTATATTAATTAATACAGTCCTTCTTTGTTGGATAAAAGATGGAAGCTACCGTAATGTGAAAAGAATATGTTGTTAAGTCAGGAAATTATTTACATACTTTCATGTGTTTGTTATTTTTACTTCATTAATTGTTTTGTGAATGTTGCTTTTCTGACAAATTAATCCTGCGAAACATTGTACTTAATTAAAAAATAATTATGTATGTTGTTAATTACTTGAAACGTATGCACGATTTTTTTTAAAAGATAGTATAGATAATAAATTTAAGGTAAACTGTACATATATGAAGTTCTCAGGTCAATCCGTCCAATATGTGTAGACTGTATCATACAATTTTTGAGATAAGTGTTTTCTTTAACTTAGCTACTAAATAATATTTAATAAACCACTTTGGTCAGGTCTTGTATTGTTAGAAATAAAGTTTTAATTAGTAACGTTTGTTTCAATGCCGCATATTTATTTTTGTAAAGGGACATTAATATAAGTACAAGAGACATTCTTCATCATGTTCATTTTCCTGTCTTCTTCCCACTTATTTGTGAGGTTGGCAGAGTAATTATTTCTCATTCATATTCTTCTATGAGCCGCCCAAGAGACTTTCTTATTGGTTAGATAGTGGTTTTGTGCTCGTTTAATATGTATGTGTATGAAAATAATTTTCGAAATAGCGCAATGTTTCAACAAGCCAGATATATCAATATTTAACTTTTGTTATTTTACTTTAGTATTTTTTTACTTCGCGGAAAAAAGATGAACAGGAAAAATAAAATAAACTTTTACCGTCAGTATAATATAGCTGGTCATTTGTATAATGACGCAGCGTGGGCTGACCTTTTTTTAACACCGGGAAATGCATTTACGCATCCCTCCCGTTTCCGGAAAGGTATGTGGGACTCGCCGGCCGAGAAGTGGTCAGAATACCCACTAAAGCCAGCGATGTTCCAGCGTGACGCCTGGTGACTGGGCCATGGGAACACTCGCGCAATCTTCCGCGGTCCAGCCAGCGTCGTCTGCCGAGGCAGACCCTCCTAGCCCCCCCCCATGGGGGGGTCCCCTTACTCCGTCTAGGACGCATCAGGAACATGGTGGTGCGTTTCTGACTCCAGGACTTAGGCCGGAGGGGGTGGAGGACAGGTGTCCACCGCCCAGAGTTCTTAGTAAGGTGGCAGGGGCGGTCGTGCGCACGACGTCTACGTCCCGTACGGCGACGGCGGAGACGGTCCGCGATGACTCTTCCTCCCGCCGCCGCTCTGCTGCCTCCTTCTCCGCCATTACCTCCTTGCAGAAGAAGGCGTCGGCGTTCCACGATCTCTTGCTGCTCGCCATAGTGCGAACCACGGTGGGCAGCGACATGTCGGACCCAACTTCTTCCACCAGGGCGGCCCGCTGCCTCACACGAGAATTGCTTTGACCGCCATTACCCTTTGCGGCTTCTGCAATAGGGCGCGAGTTCGGGCGGTCAGAGCATCCGCCCAGATGGGGGCTCCGTAGAGCGCCATGAACCGCATCCCGCCCGCGTACAGGCAGCGACACTGCGGGTTTGGTCCACCGAGGTTCGGCAGGAGACGACTGAGGGCTCTGGCTGCTCCCACCAGTTTCGGGACGAGGCGCCCGAATTGTTCTTCGAATTTCCACCGGCTGTCGAGGACGAGTCCTAGATACTTCATCGTACACCCGACGCCGATGGAAGTTCCGCCCACCATAAGTTCTGTTCGGGCAGGAGGTGCTCGCCGGGGCCCGTAAAAACACAGGGCCTCAGATTTGTGCAATGCGACCTCCAAACCCAGTCCCTGAATTTTGGCCACGACTTGGGCCACTCCAACGGTGGCCCTGCAACGTGCCTCTCTCTCGGTGCTGCCGCGAGTCGTCACGAGGGTATCATCAGCGTAGCAGATGACGTCCACGCCCCGCAGAATGGTCCCGCTCAGCACCCAGTCGTAACCGATGTTCCACAGGAGGGGCCCGAGGACCGACCCCTGTGGAACACCGCACGACATCTCTCTTACTGACCAGCCTCCACTGGTCGGATACCAAACCGATCGCCCGGAGAGCTATGCCGCCACGACCCTGCGGAGGTATTGCGGGATTCCTTGGCACCCCAGCGCCTCCCTAATGCAGCTCCAGGGCAGGGTTTTCAAGGCGTTGGATATGTCGAGAGACACCGCCACCAACACCCCTCCCTGGGACACTGCGCTGTCCGCAAGGGCCCTCACCCGTGCTATTGCGTTGATGGTGGACCTGCCCCTGCGGAGCGTGGGCTGGACTGCCACTAGATGGACAGACCTAACTTTATGGCAATCAAGGTCCATCATAAGCACGTTGGATATTGCATGTTGAAGTTTTTGTCCGATAATATCATTGCAAAACAAAAGAATATGTTAGGTTAGTAAATGTTTAAATTTTGTCTCTAGACGTCATACAACATACAATTTCTATGAGTGCGAAAAAGAGTGGAGTCCGACTCACCTAATAAGCTCGATGTTGGCTGTCAACGAAAGAAATGTTAAAATAACGAAAAGCTTTAACTAGTTTTAACTATTTGAAAGTATTTTTTCTATTGCAATGTTTATAATATGGAAGGATCCTTTTTCCTTTATCATTTTCTACCTTGTTAATTCTAGTCCATTTTACGATGCGCAGCGGAGCAAGTCTTCAATTAAGCAACGCTGTGAACAACGTCTCTCAAATAGTCGCAGCATTAAGTACTTATTTTATTAAGGAACAGCTTTTTAAAAAATCATTAATAAATAACATCAGCACAAACAGTTTTTTAGTTATATACTTGATAGCTCACAATGATCTATTGAAATTTATTAAGATGATTGATAATTTCGTTTGGAGAAACCGATGTTAATCAAAATAAATAAAAATCAATGTTTGTATGTTTGTCGTCTATTCGTTCGTGTTTTTCGTTTTTAATTAAACATTTCGTACTTTGCTTTGATATTATTTTGACTAATGAGATTGTTTATATTAAACGTGACATTAAAACAAATGCCGATTTCAGTTAGTCATTTATAAAATAAATAACAAAATTGATTTTGATGATTAAAGCAATAAAAATAATTTTGACATTTTTGTTTGCAGTAAATAAAGGTTAAAAAAGTATGTTAAATAGTTGAGTTGAGAAATATTTAGTTTCTGCAAAGAAAGAAAAAATTAAACCCGGTTTTTTTGAACGAAAATCAAACTATTCACTGCTGTATGTACTTCAATTAATAATAATATTTTGAACGAAAGCTAATCATTTCGATCTACTCTCAATGTTCCCTGTTCCTTGCCACTTAAGTTTAGTATCATAGTTAATTGTACGGACCATGTCAGTTACCTATTTTCTGCTAGGGATCGCGTTTTTCTTTACACCAGTTTGTTTGTTTTTAAAATAGCTATTACTTCTTAGATATATAGCTAATCGTATCTAAAGCTTTTGGTGAAATGGGTAGTATAAAATCTTTAAAAATCGCTTTTCTCTTGTCTTGTCTAAAAAACAGGCCTTAAGCCTGTTTTTAGTCTAGTAATTGCCGATAACATGTATTCTCTAATAAATATTTTAACGTTTTTTTTTTAACAAAAATAAAACCGACTTCTTGGTTTAGTTTTTTCCTTTTGAGGGATTAGAAATAGAAACTGTTTCATTTAATTTATCGCTATTTCTATACTAATGTTGACAATAACAACTTTTTGGCACATGCCATCTATTATCGAAATTAATATACCCACGTAGAATCAAATTACAAAAATTTTCAGTTAGGAAAATAAGAAATGACGTCTGTGAAGCAGTGGGCAACACTTAGTTTAATTAAAAGTCATTTATATCATTTTATTTATATAGCCACTCATTACGAATCTACTCGTATTTAATCCAAACAGGGCTTGTCTAAAGCCTCGCCATTTATGAATTTTTGATATAAATTCGGAACACAAAGTTCAATGACATTCAGAATTAAATGGGATCCACTTGCGAATGCCCCCTTTTACAATAAAGGATTTTTTTTTAATCGGTTCATTAAATTGTTCGTTCGTTCATTAAATCGGACAAGAAAAAAAAAGCCTCACCTCTGTTTTTTGAAGTAGGTTAATAAGAAATATTATTTGGTTCAGTGGTGAAATATAAAAGCTCTTTGTAAAGATAAAATAAATTTCGCATCAATTAGTCTCCGGGTCGATGGCAACAGGAAGCGTAGTATGTACGCGTTGTGTTTTACTTCCGGGAAACGATATTGCGTCCGGGAAACTTAATGTGAAATTCCCTAGTTCAACTCGTGTCAAACAATCGCTAACAAAAGTATTTTTACTTTGAATCATATTGTAGTGTAATAATGTATTAAAAAAAAAACAACAAACCTTAAACATGTAAATATGTCTACATATATATTGAAAATTTTAAAAACGAAATTTTATGCATTCGATTTTTTTTTCTGAAACATAACACTTATGTCCGTAAACCAGAGACGTAGGTAGAGATAACAGTTTTCCATTTGGCGCGATCCGGACACGCCTCTCTCGGTTACGGGTATGCCTTATATCGCCTTGGATGTTAATAATTTCTTCGATATAAGTTTTTCTGGGCTATGAGCTGCCAGGAATTTTTGCAACATAGATTTGTCTTGTCACTCACTTCAATCATCCTTTAAGCATGTCCGAACGAACGGAGTATACTTTCCACAAATCTAGTCAAAACATCCACTTTTAAGCCACACTCTTCCATCACAACGCTAAATCCTATCAATCAGAGTTATCCCTAGCATACTTCTTAAAGATCGCATCTAAACGGTATACTATTAACATGCTTTTCCTGCCAGACTCAGCTCTCGCTTCCATACATTAAAGTCATGACTACGGCATAATGCTGAATTATTGTCATATCTATTAGATGATTTGTTTACTTGACAAAAATCATACAAGTAGTACGAAAATATTTATAACGAACAAATGAGTAGACATTTGGAGTTCCTCCCTCAAGTCGTTTTCATTAAATTTCTGTTAAAACTTGTCGTATTTTATGGTGTAAAACGGTAGTTGAAGGTATCAAGTAAAATTGAATTAAAACCCAAACAGCAATGGGAATCGTCTTCCCATTCTTTTCTCATTTCCTTTCTCTGACTACCTCGTCATCTGTAGCAACTCGTTTAACATCACGTGAACCGTTTACTCGATCGAGACCTTGTTCTATTAAAACAATATTATGGTCTTTAATAATAACGGTCCAGTATTATTCAATAATTGTAATTAAGAGGTTATCAATTTAACAGAAAAATAACGAAATAATTAATATTTGTATCGTTATTCATTTTAATTTAGGTGTCTTGAATTAAATCTTTGTCATAATTGCAATCGTATCGATGATATCTGCGATCGAGTCGATGTTTAACTGATTAACAAAAGTAAAGGGGGAGCTAGTTTAATGTATGGAAATTAGTTAAATGTTAGAAATGAATAAATAGTTAATAAGAATTATGTGAGGCGTGATTTATGACTGAGAATATGTTAAAAAAAAAAACGAATAACAAATGCTTTGGATGATCACATTATGTTCTTTTTAGAAGAATATCTTTTCATCATTATAACACTAAATTGGACAGTTATATCGATGGTGTTTGTCTTAATGGCATCCGCTTTGCAGACGATGAACGTATTACGTTCTTCGATTAATCCATATAGAACGCTGATTTTTATATGCGAGAGATAATATGCGAATCACGGACTTAATTACAAAATTAAAATAGTAAGTTTTTGATTTCAACTGCTGGTATGTCGGATTTTCGGAACGTATCACCAGTATTATTGACGTACTCTTCTCGGACACTGGTTCACTTCGAACCTGAGCGACAATTTGGACATCGAGAGGGAACGTAGCGCACTGAGTGTTCGTTGTAATATGGCGATGTTTACTATGTACGCATGATGTGAAAATGACGCTTCTTAGAGCGTATCACCAAACTTTTTAAATGTGCTATCTGCGGGCCAATGACCATACAGTGCTCTGCGAATCCAGTAATAATGTAAGTATATAATATAGTATAATGACGTCAGAACAACGGTGTGGTCACCACAGTTTTGAAATGATTCAAACATTGGTTTGCTAAAATTGTTGCTTTCTTCATAATGCGTCAGAGAAGTATATTATACGTACCTGTACACTTATGCGTATGAGATCCAACGACAATTCACCCTTGAATATTTTCAGCTAGATAGGACAGTTCAGAATTTAGCTTTTAACTATATGGCAAACGTTAAAATGTTTTTAAATATTCCATACTTACTATTAAGAAAAGAATAAGTTTTATATTTTGTGACACATATGCAAGAAAATTCAAAGTATTTATTTTATGTATGCACTATGCTTTTATTATTGTAATTATTTTAAATGGATACGATATATGAATTCTCTAGAAAGAAGCCGGGTTAGTCAGTAAGCAGGTGTTACTGATTACTTTTTTGGCAACATTAAGGTTTAGAAAATAGTTTGTTGTCAGGAATGAATGTGTACAAATTCACGAATCGCTAAAATCTCAAATGGATTGGTGCCAATAAATTACGAAGAATTAGTTTGAAATACATTTCTAGCTCTCAAGGTCTTTTTTGATTAAATTATTTGTTAAAATTTAGTTTCGTTTTTTTTAAAGTTCGCATACATGGCAATGTGGTTAATAAGGTTACATTTACATAATGGGGGGAGGATACGAAGATCTCCCGTTTTTTGCGGCACTCCACTCATCAGACAAAATGCAGAAGATATATAGTATACTTCACCCCTGGATTCTTTAGAAACTTTAGTCACCAGATGGAAAAAAGAGCATAGTCTAATCTTAAGTACAATCAACACTATATGCGGCGTAAAACAATTACTCATATAACTGAATCTACTACGTTATTTGAACAATTAAATATAAAACAACCATGATTCCACTCAATAAATATATTTCACAAGCAAGTATCCTACGCGCAGCTTTTAAGTTGTATCAATAACATCTCATTGCAAATACCTTGTTAATATTTGACGAAGTTTCACGAACGTCGTCTTGCTTTATATGTAGGAATTAGGCAACCCTGCTGCATTTACAGTATCGTAGACACGGCAACGGGTAAACAGTCAGCGTGTGTATCCTAGTTTCCCGGGTTCGTTTGCTTACTATCTCCTTTCTCGTGCCTCGATTGAGCTCGGTGACTTCAATCCCAACGTACGATCCAATACAACTTAATATAGGGTTACTATTAACTGAACCGATATATTCGGTTGATTAAATGTCATACGATAGCTTTTAGTCAAATATGTTTACATTAAATGTAGACATACCAACATTTAATGTACATGACGGCTTTACAGGTGTTCGTTTATAGTTCTTGGCCGCTATATTTGTGTCGGATTAAATTATCAATCGAATGAAAACATTTGTACAAGCCTGAGATGTTAGTGTGCGGGTTTGGTGTTTGATGCTATGACCTGTGTTTGCTTGTTTTTTTCTAAAAACCTGATATTTTAGTAAGCCTTTGTGGGTTTTATGAGCCTTTGTGAATATAGTTCGAATAAATTTAATTTAATGCGGAGTAAAAATCTAGCGGGGGTGTATTAAGGTAGACTAAAATGTAATCATCAAATAATACTCTGAAATTGTTACAAATAGAATCTGACTGTCTTTGTATGCGTGCGTGCGAGATTAGTTCAGTAATAAGGACATTGATTTTGTATATACGTATGTTTGAAAGATATCCACCACCAGGACCATCTCAGCCTATGATCGTCCACTGCTGGACATAGGTTTCCCCCATTGATCGCATCGTTGGGGGAAATGTGCCATAATCGCCACGCTTGGCAGGCGGGTTGGCGATCGCAGTATGTTGCACCGTACTAAGAAAAGGACGCTGCTGCCGACCACCGGTGGTCTTTACACCCAGACTCAAGACAAGGAAACATGTTTATGCACATAAATATTTGTCTTGGGTGGGAATCGAACCCAATACCTGCGGCGCGAAAGGTAAGTATATTGCCTCTGCGCCAACCGGTCAGTCGAAACATATACTAATTGCAAATTACAATGATCCGATTTTTAATGTAAATTACGCTGACCGAAAATAATGACAGTTCAATGTTTTCTGTTTGATTTGATTTATGATAGGCGCTATAGTAAATCAAAAGCGCAAAAAATTTACATCGAGCTGTCATTTTAGTCGCAAGTATTTATTTATTTTTGGATTAAACCGTTTCTCCCAAGATTTGATTGATCCTGTTTTCAACTTGTAATTACAAAAAGAAAAAAATTGTGAAAAGTCGTAACATGAAAATATCGCATTATAAAATACTAACGACTTTTTAAAGTCATATTAATTAATCATTTTACAGAAGATGTTATTATTAGCTTTATTTAGACGATACATTACAATCAAACTAATTTAAATTTATAAGATTATAGACAGAGAATGGTTAATTATAAATACACTCAACGATGTTCCGAATCACTTGCAGAGAATTCTATCGTGTGCACTTGGGCAAATAAAGACAGTTTCTCAGTTTTCCGTATTCATGTGGCTCCTTTTAAGTATTAGTCTAATATTGGTTGTACCGGTTGCAGTCAACCTGGATGTAATTAAAGCTTAATATTTGTTTATTGGCATGTCGTAACATTGGGACGATATAGTGTACTCAGCTCACTTTTACTCAAAGTTCCGTTCCTTGAATAATAAAATCCTAGTTTAATTCCTAGTTCGTTCGATGGTATATATTAAATATTAACTACAACTAAAACTAGAAACGGAAAAGTTATAAATGTTTATACAAGTAGTTACCCTTTCATACAAAACTACTGAATTGATTATGATGAAAATTTACACACATATACCTTTTGTATAAGAGTATAGGCTTTAATTAAGTACTTATTTTAATTATAGTATACAGTAAGTTTTAAGGGACGGACCGGTTGGCGCGGTTGGTAAGATTTGGCCTTCCACGCCGCAATTCGTGGGTTCGATTCCCGCCCAGGAAAAGCATTTGTGTACATCAACATGTCTGTTTGTTTTGAGTCTGGATGTAAAGACCACCGGTGGAAGGGCTTTTATTAGTATGGTGGAACATACTGCGATTGCCAACCCGCCTGCCAAGCGTGGCGATTATGGCACATTTCCCCCCAATGATGCGATCAATGGGGAGGCCTATGTTCTGCAGTGGACGATCATAGGCTGAGGTGGATGGATGAAGTTTGTATGAATGCTGTGAAATTCGGTCAAAAAATCTGATCTGAGTCATGACGAATATTGTTAAACGTTAAACTGCACCAAAGACGCACCAACGCCGAGTGCGCGGACTGTGACAGTCAGATTTATCATATTATAATAAATTTACTATTGAGCTAGTTTCAGTAAGTCTAGTTTAAATTTCTTATATGTTTTTTAGTATAAGGCATCAAGAGTTATTCGTTAAGTTATAGTTTTAAGATATACTGTTATCTTAAATGTTATTCTAAAAATAATCTGGGCCGTCCGGTAGTATTAAAGTATGGCCAACTGATTGGCTCCTGGCATTGGCCTAGGGATTATTTTTACACAAAAAGCTCTTGAATTACAATATAATATACCACTAATACTTCGTACTGGGAAAAATAAATTTACAAAATAAAATAACACCTTAGCATTTTCATCTAAATACAAAAGCCCGATTAAAAGATAGTTGTTTGGATCATCTTTATTACAAAATTTCATTTCATCTAAAAATATCTATATAGGTATGTATTATGGCGTAGAATGTCATTGACATCCTTGTCAATGACATTGTACGCCATAATACATATTTAAAGATTAAATTGAATTAATGTTTTATTGAAAATACAACAATATAATAAATTTTGTGTATAGAATCACGATTTCTCGATACGTTATATAGGACTTGAAACTAAATGAAAATGGGATATAATAAAATGAAACTGAATGAAATGAAATAATGAATGAAGTTATTAGAGGTATGCATTTGCTGTTTTATACTGAAAAATTATAACGGTTTTTTTTCTAAGGTAAAATGTATTTATTTAATCAAAGTACGAGTAATATCCTCATCATCGATACATTTCTACCATTTCATGGGAAGGTCAGTTATACAATTGCGTTAAAACTATGGGGAATTTTTTAATGTGAGGAAATGTCTACGAATATATGCCCTTGCGGTGGCAATTGGGGCCTTGGACTCTCACCGATTAAAACTTTGCTCTCGAATACATCCGCGGCTCCGTCTACGTCAGCCGGCGAGGTAGCTCCATGGAGAGAACGTGACTCCCTATTCCTCCTTCGGAAATGCGTACCGGAACACCCGGCCAACCCAACCCGTCAACTGAAGGCCATGGAGTTAATAAACTGTGTGAAGGTATTATTTATTGCTTCCTGGAAAGAACCGTGTAAAAATTGTCCAAGGCGGGGAAAAAATGGAAGTCGGTTGGAGTAAGATCCGAAGAGTACAGATGATGTCGACGACTTACTACCTACTTCCTACTCCCTACTTACCTCTTAGGAACTAGTTCCTGTCGTGTTACAACGGTTTCTCGAGGAGTGTGAGGTATTGCGTTATTATGGATCAATAATGGTAAAGATCGGGCGATGAGTCGGGGCTGTCTCGGTGTGTTTCGCCATTATTGTTCGAAGATCAGTTTAGTGGTCGTCTGCTATTAATGCTTGGATCCGTGGAAGCTGTAATGAATTACCGTGAGGTGACAACCAAACAGTCACCGCCTATTTTCTGTGGTTAAGCCTCGCGTTACGGCATTATTTCGGCGTTTGCACTTTCCACCTTTCGAATGCACTTTTCATCACACGACAAAATTCGTTCTGATGGTGCAAATCAGTTAAATCCAGGGGCACCCATCGTTATTTACATTAGCGGGTGGTCTTCCTCATAGTTTATTCTTCAAGTCGAAGTTTCCACTACAAAAGCGATTGAACAAAAACGTGTGGTGCGTTCATTTACGGTATTCTCTCCAACATATAGCATTAATGCTGCGAGCTGTCTCTGCTGTGGTAGTTCCATGCCGGGACTCGTAGTCAAAACTTATTTTAATTATCAATGTATCCATTGTAACTTGTAAGGCCGAATGAAAAAAAAAAAAAAAAACTGAAAGTCAAACAATCCAATGTTGTACATTTTTAAATCAAGAATGTTCTAGATGTAATGTGAAATAGTTTCATTCTGGACCAAGCAGGTTAAATTTTAAATCAAAATAGACAATTGGCAAAACAAACTGGCAATTTTATACATTCTCCTGGTATATATATAGTATATGTATGTATATGTATATGTATATATATATATATATAT
>DWLR01002107.1:0-16241 GCA_018246295.1 Papilio alexanor hazarajatica
ACCACAGTAATGAGCGCAACACCCGTCGACTACAAGGACGCCAACGCGCGTCTCGTCAAAAGCATCAAAGCACTGAGCGGAGTTGAAGTATAAACTACTATGGGACTACTGATCCGGAATCTATATTATTATTAATTACGAATTTTTTTTATAATAAGTAGCTTTTATTGTAACTGTTTTAGAAACATGCGTAAAATTATGAAAGTATATGTTCACTTTTTATGTTCTAAATTTATTGTATTAAAAGATATGTTTTTTAATGTTTCTTTTTTTACGAGTGAACCCTATAGGAATTTATTTAAATCTTATAAGTATAATTCTAGCTAAATTCGTAACAAATTTAAAGTAAATTTTGTCACACTCCTTATTTAGAAAATTTACATCAAAATCATTAGATATTTACGAAATTACAGAAATAAATAAAACAAAAACGTTTTACTCACTAACTATTTTATTCAATATCATTGATATGACTCAATTTGGCTAGGAAATGGACAATTTAATACAATGAAAACTGACACAGACTATAGCAGTTTTAAACATGTCAAAGCCCGTTACATCTACCCGCTCAGAATTTGACAGACAGGAACAATAATAAAATCTGTAAATACGGACACTTTTTTGTGTATATAATATGCTTTTTATGCCGGAAAATATACGGTTCCCATGGGATAGTTGCATTTTTCTTTTTCAAAGGTATCTTAGAAAATTTTACTAAAATAGAACATGTTTTTAATTGAATTGCTCGCGAACAAATTCGCGGGAACGGCTATAGATAATTTTTTTTTTCCAGTAAAGTGTATGATGCATATTGCTTGAACTGTAAACATCTTTCTATCGTCACAAAATCTTTCGTTTTTACGGTATTCAAGATGTAGTCTTCATTTAAAGATTTTATCAAGGGACCGACGATAAAAATATAATTTCTAAATTTTGTTGTCCAACTTGACCAAAATAAAAAACAAAATGTTTAATATTAACCTAGTAAAAAATTTAGAAATTACAATTTTCCAAAAAAGATTCTTGTGTTTTAGTAAGAAATATTTTATAATGTCGTGTTTCGAGACGAAACGGCCTCGCCTTGGACCGTCACTGTGTATCATTTCAAGTGTCAAATCCTATGAAATTGTGTATCTGTCCGTAATTTAAAAAGGATCATCAGCCACAAAAGTTCGCTGTTCCAAATCAAGATCTTAACTATGTAAACAAAGTGTACATCTCACCTTTTATGCTGAAATTTGTTAATTCCCAAACATCTGCAAAATCCACTTTTTCTCACATTATCTTATGTAATAATGTTACATACATTAACTACATATGTTATAAAATTTCGCTTAACTTTCAATCTCACAATTTCCACAAAATTACAAAATTGCTGATTAAAATATAAAAAAAGTGTTATGGCCACATTCTATATGACATTTGTTTGTTCATTGAGGTTAGGCGCTTGCACGTAACGAACGAGTAGATTGTAACGTTGCTAAACTGTGGATGTAGCGCAGTCAACGAATATATTCTGGAGATCTGTATATGATTAAAAATCCATTTCGACTTCTCTTAACCGTAATAAATTAGTTTCAAAGAACAATAAATATTGACACTATTCAAAAATACAAATATGTATTAAGTTAAGGTGGGTACTGACCGGCGATACGAGGCGTAATATAACGGTGCAGTCAGTACGGAGAAACAAGGCGCTGCGAATCCTCAGCGCCATCGCTTCAGTCAGCACGTCGCAGCTCGCAGCGGACCGTCACGAGCGCACGTTACATTAGCTTATTAGTTGTGATCATTTATTGTTTAAAATATAGAGTGAGACAATGAGAAACTACCAGACACAGATTTATGTTTTTTAAATAAATTTGATGTACAATAACGAAAACAAACGATTTTTTTTTTCAAATTTTGCACTAAACAACGTCGTCCGATATCTTGACAGAGAGTGGCTTGCGATTTTGGAGCACGGACGAGCAAAGAGTGGAACGAGCCCGTTACACGGTGTTTAGCACACGGCGTAACGTTGCATGCTCGCATCGCCGGTCAGTATCCAGCTTTACAATTTCAAAGAATGTACAACTGCATAGTGCGAAAAAAAAACTAATGAATACACTAATAGCAGTGTAATACGGAGTGATAGCTATTTAACATGTACATTTACAATTAATACATTTATAACGAGTATATAATTTAAAAATCGGATAAAATCAATTTATATTTGATCATTTAATACATGGCAGTGTGATTTACTGTTACATTTTAAGACATAAATAACTTTTGTCTTATGCCGATAACTGAACCGCAACTTACATCATAGATTTCATTAAAAAAAAGACAAAATAGCCGTATTTTGTAAGACATAGGACATGTGTAAGACGCAGTTAGGATAAAACTGCGAGTATTTTCATAGATGCCATTCTTAAAATCTAATACACAGCAGTCACAAAATCTCAATTCTATTCTTAATACATTCAAAATCCTTAATAAATAATAGATATAAATGATTAGAAATACTTAAAATAACGGATCCGATCGATGAAACCGTGGCAGCGTGTGAACATGGCGTCTACATTAGCCTCGCCGCGGCCGGGCTCACCTTCTGTGATGCATATTTACAAATAAAGCTTATAGATCGATCAATGGTTTAAATACAATTTAGTATATATTACGCACTATTAACAGTAAGCCATCACAAGTTGAAGTGGTTCCATTTGCTTTAAGATTAATTTTAAGATGATTCTCTCGTGTGCGCTGCACGCACGCAAGTAGACTCACCTCATATCAGCCTCAAAAAAAATATGTGAAATTCATGAATTATTTAATAGATGTAACTATTGACATTTTATATTTTTTAACTTAATGTCTTGCTTTTTTATCGATTAGTTTTAATTTGTATCGTAACTCTTAAGAACATTTTGTCAGTATTCAATTTAAGTATTTAAAACTTTGTCAATAATATTCGATTTATCAAATAAATAAGGTCTCTACAAAAATAAACTATACATTACACTAATTACCGAATCACTTTATAATAATAGGCGTTTCGTTTTGAGATATAATAGAGGCCTATATTTTATTGGAGTATAGCATTACACAATACATTCAATAGCTACATAATTATCACATAAACCGATTTCATGTAGTTTATAAAGTATGGAATTAAAGCCGCATACAATGTATGATGAGAAACACATCGGGAATGAGCCGCTAGAAACTAACCAGTACCTATGTCCAACTTACATACAAGCGAGAACATTGAATTGTTTTGTATAGTAAAATGCCAGCCGGTATATTGTTCATCAATTTTACACTTACCTATATCGATAATCATAAAATATAATAAGAAAATATCTTGTTTACATTTCGAACAATTCAATTTTCAATTCCCAAAAAAGCTTTTTACATAGTAACACATATAATGGAATGAGATTCTAGAACATGTCTGAAGGTATGGACAATTCGCAAACAGCGAATCGATACACGGACACTAACGAATACAACGTCATATAAATACATACACACAGTAGCAGATGTACCGCGGGACATACGAGAGGTAACTTTACATATGCTTAGTACTACGAGGTCAGTAGTCATAGCCCGATGGGACACTTCACACGTCGCACTAGTTGTGCGACACTCGGGTCCAGTCATACGAAACGCGAATGATTCGCAGAGCGAGCGAGGTCGCCTGCCCGCCTCCGCCGCCGCCCCGCGTCCGCGCCCGCCGCACGCCGCACGCGCCACAAGCCCCTACGCTCTAACACTACGACTAACGAACCAATCATATCGATAAATTAAAAGCGAATAAATAATTAAAAGAAAACGCTCTTTGGATCGCGTCCGAGGTGTCCGCCCGGGAGTGCGCGCGGGAAGTAGCTGCCGAAACGTGCACAAACTCAATCACTTCTAAAATTACCTTAACAACTAAAGCGAAACATTAATATAACAAATATTATTGGCGATGTTCGCGCATATCACACACATGACAATAAACTTTTTTTTTTAATTATTGTATATTGAAACGACGCGAGTGATTCGCCACTAACTTAATATAGAAAACGATAAAGTAAATCAGACTTAATGTTTTTCAGTCAAGTAACCAAAAATCCAAATTATAATGACTGAGTTCATTAAAAAATTTATTGAAAAGAACAAAGTGCGATTTCAAAATTTTGATTCTAGACAACGAAAAAAGCAAATACCGGGATTAATAAATAAATCCTTAATTAAAAACGTTTAAATATTAACAGAAAATTGTAGAGCTCTAACTGTCTGCGCCCTTTCACCACGCGCCTTCGCACGCAAACCACAAACACCGACACGTTCGATATTTTATATCAATCACTAATACTATTTTGTTATAGTAATTACAAGAGTATAATTTACTGTTAAACCTCAAAATGATTTTCTGTTCTTTTATTCTTAACGAGACATCAACAGCAACATTCTGTAAATGTATCATAAACTCTTATCACGTTTATTAATTATACGTAATACCGAACTATTGGTCAAAATTTGTATTGAGTATTTGAATGCAATAACAATTGACGATAATTGACTTTAACTCCGAAGTTAATAGTTTTTACATCGTTTTAAGTCATATGAAAATCATGTCGGTGTTTGTGTCTGGCTTTGAGGTGTGGGCGTGGTGTTAGCGGGCTAGGCGCGCGCTTGCGTCAGACCCAGCGCGCTCGGGGCGCTGGGGGCGAGTGCGCGCGTGCGGGCGGGGGTGGGGCGCGAGAGTGCGCGGCGCGCGGAGGGCCGCTAGCGCGCTCACGGCACCAGGTCGGGCAGGCGCCCGCGGCCCTAGGGGCGCGCGCCGCCCTCCGCGCTCACCACCTGCGAACAACGCGCGCCTTAGCCCAACACTGCTATCAACCCACTAGGGTTGCCACCCTTGCTTCTTTACAAAGTATCGTACCTTATTTCGTATACGTTGCATACTATAAGAGAACAAAAAAGTAAGCCAAAATATTTTTATTGCATTATTCATCTATTTATTTAACATGAATTAATTCAATTTTTTAATCACATTTATAGCTAATTTATTAGTTTCAAAGTTAAAATATTAGAATATTATTAGAAACTGTATACGCTATGGTGATTTTTAAAGAAATATGTTACTCATGCACACAACACGAAACTGGAGTTTTATGTCGTCAGAGCGTCATGTGCCGTGTACAAAGATAGTGAAATAATCTAACGATTTAAATGACGATAGTATAGCTATGTCACTCGCTATACAATCAAGAGCGTACGCGAAAAAACATAAGATAACGTGTTTGTCGCTTTCCACGCGAGTTTTGTCACGCCGCAAGTCATAATCACTGATACAATAAGAGGGATGTCACACTGGCGGTGCGTCGGTAGTCCGGAGTCGTAACGGTACCGCTGTGTAGTTTTACATTACAAATCAGAAAGACTGTTACACGACGACAAAATGTGACAAAACGTGCGGGCCACAACACAGCTCAGTGTATCGCCGTATTTGGTCGTGTGGCACACTGTCGAAATTACGCGCGCCGCTCCGCCTTTGTGGTATTTCTAATTTTTATAAAAATAAGCTAACAAGCCTTTACATATCTGGGGTAAAAAAAATGGCGACTACGACCTGCCATTGTAAATAAATGACATACAAACAACACAAACAACTATATAAAAAGCATTCATTTCCAGCAATTCCCAGAGCTTCGGTAAGTATATATATAATAAATAGCTATATGTTGATGGCAGAGCAAATATATAGTGCACACATATAAAACTAATATGCGGATCCAATTATTTTAATATAATAATTATAAGTAAATTCCTTATTTTACCCATATAGTGAAATTCTATACTTTAAAACTACATACATTTAACATCCAGTTAATACAAAAAAAAAATACAGTTTAGGCAATCAGACCTGTATTCATGCGAGCCCTATGAATTATAATCGATTTATAAAACTATACTCACAACATAACATGCCCATTTTGACATTACACTGAGACAGAAATTGTGTAATAGTTTTTGTGCTCTTTTAGATGTCATCACAATAACTTCTTAATAAATTCTTCCAACGTAAGAACATAATTATGAGTAAAATATTATGAAGGGACTTGTCATAATGACCATGTTATTTCGATTAAGATTTGTCGGTTTACATTTACGTGCACTGGCCAGTGAAAACGGGCCTATTATATCACGTCGACTCTTTATAAAATGTCGAATGTGTGCGAGCGTGGTGTTGTACTCACTTTTCGTTCCTTGTAATAGAGCTCCTCGCTCTCCTTGTCGCAGAGCAGCAGCACGACGGCGCCGAAGAGGAAGATGGCGGCGCCCCAGCCCACGCCGTACGCCCATCCGAACTCCCACACCGATCTGTTACCTGTACCGATGTGTCAGTCATAACCATAGACATAGGATCGCGTTGCTACGCTACAGAAGATCAACAAAGCGTGCGGAAGAGAAGTTATCGTCTTAAGAAAACTGTTTAAGAGGAAAAGAGACAGACGTCAATGCACCCTTGTGTCAACATTTTTACGGGTAATAGCCCTTATCGGCCCGGCTTGTTTTCGTGCGAGCCTATTTATGCAATTTTTTGGCAAATCCTTAAGTTACTTACCTAAAAAGTGTGCGGTGAAGCCATGGTATCTTGTACTGTGAGTATTTGTGATGTGACAGGAAGAAACAACCCAAGTAATCACACGTTTCACAGGTAAATAACTTTTGTTTATACAATTCTTTATCAATAAAATTTCGTCAAACGCGTACGTGTTTCGACTAGACAAATAGTTTCAACTATACTTTAATGGTTTCCCTTGCGATATTTAGTAATATTTCCTATGTACAAGAAATATTTTATCATAATTTGCATAAAATAGTAAAATGTTGTTTTACAGTAGTGCTTGACAAACTGATGACGTCAAAAGTATCGATAAATCGATAAGCTATTTTAGCTATTCACTGAAGTGAATAAAATCAAATTTATTATTTTATACTATTTTCAAAGAAATGCTTCGTGAAAGTAACGATTTTAATGCTCAAAACCAAGAGACTGATTTCGATGGCCAAATTGTGCTAATAGATAATACTGCCTCTTTGTCGCAATTGTCTATGATGATTGTTTCGTATGTGTCTGGATTTGTGGTAAAAAAAATGTCAAAAAAATTAAATATGAAGTTCGTGTTCAAAATTTAACGTCGAGTTCTTCTGACCTAATGTACAATTCATTGATAATCAAAAGGGATTTTTCCAAAACAAGTGATGGATATCTTACTTAGCCATCACATGACGTAGCACATTGTCAGTAGCGCCGAAAACTATTTTCGAGAAAATATGAAAAAGAAAAAAAATTATGACCGAATATTCGCAATAAATATTTTAAAAATTCTGCGTACCAGTCACTGTTTGATAGTTTCAAGTGCCATGTCTTAGATCAAGATCCTTTGGATAATCATAGATATTTACATATAAATGCATAGTTAAAACCTATTTCGATTTACGATTAAAGCACGAGAGCAGGTTGTTAAAATTAGATAGGAAAACTTTGCGCAGACATTTAAATAAAACTGTTATCTTCCCCGGCCAATGAATAGTTAATTGAAGCTATAACTGTTGTTTGAATTATCTATTATACTTTTTAGTTTTACGTAGTTTAGTAAACTGAAGTAGCATAATAGTCTTCGAGTGAAAAATGTTATATACGTACGTATTACAATACTGACCGACCTACACATAATTTTTTCAAACACAATTGAATTTAGTTTGTTTGTGGGGCAACATGCTGGATAAGACGAACAATTACAGCCTCCGCTATTCGGAGCGTCAGCGACATCGAATTCGATGTTGTAAAATGAATTTTACTGTATAACCACAGAAAGGAAATTGGTTGGAAATGTTGTCAACATGCTGTCATAATAGATGTCATTACTACCATTTTTGAAAGCTCTATGAGGATTCATGATATGGGCGTAGAGAAACATTTCTTACAAAATCGATATCGATATCTTCTAATTTAGTGCAGTGAACACTATCCCACCCACACATTCGCATGTTGATTTTTGTAACGCCCTTCAAAGTCATTGTTCTTCTTGAACATCCTACGTCTATGGTCATAACTAATAATTGGTTTAAAAAATCAATAAGAACGACTGATTGTCCGATGAATACGAAGTGACACCGAGTGACACCTTAATCATGGACTGGCAACATTTTATAGTTTGGCCAAAAAACTTGGATGTTTGTATGTTGTTATTATAATTGTAGACAGTAATTGTCCTGTGTTAATCAATTTTTTTTTCTTCTTTTTTAGTAGTTAGTTTATCCTTTTTATTGTATATTTGTGTTTTAATAAAAGAATTTTAAGATCTTTGGAAAGAAATTAACGACGAAGTCGTTGTATGTGTACATATATAAAATGTTAATTAATAAAATATTTTTGTCTTTTTGTTTGCAAAATATCCATATTAAAAACATTCTATATTAATTTTTTAATCCCTTCGAGAAAGTGATAGCTAGGTTTAATTCGTTATACAAAAGTATGAATTTAATTTTCAAATGCTTGTATGTTGTAAAAAAATATGTCTTACCCAGATTCAATTCCGCAGCGAAGCACACAGGGTAAATCACCAAGGCAATTAAGATGCACATCACTGAAAACATTATAAAAAGTATACTGTTGTAATATGGAACAAATTTAAGTTTTCCGAATTCTAATAAAACAGAATTTATAATATTCATTATATTATAGCATGATACGCTAACGTTTTAACTTTTTTTACGGAATTTTACTTTTATGTATGAAAGTTAAAACATCAAACGTAAATTTGTAAACATTAAAAGCCACCATGATCATCAAAATTTTAGTAACATTAAGTATTTACTCATTGTTATTAAAACTAACGTCCGTTTTATCAATGAAAATAATATTTAAATCCAGACATTGAGATTTATACGGACGATAAAAAAAAAGAGCGCCGAAAGTCAATCTCGCTCTGGACAACCTTCTTCTTGTAAGTCCATCTGATCGTCCCCTTACTACAGCACCTATAGCCACCGCTATTCTGGTTCTACCCTAAGGCCGCCGCTGCCTGGGTTACACTATGTTGTGACATACGTGGTCCATGCCTTAGCATCAGACTACCGGCCTGTACCCTTTAAAGTACATACATGCGAGCGCCATTGCGAGAACAGCGAAGCGATAGTATCGGAACTTGGTGCGGTGGTCGGCGGAGCGCAGGCCGAGCCCCGTCAGCAGCGCCCCGCACACGTCCGCCGCCAGCGTCGCCACGCACAGCCCCGCCGCCGCCCTGCACAAACACAACGGTATTACCATAAATCACTACCACAAATAGCATCACTAATCCCTCGTAAAATTTAGGAATTTTATCTTTTTGAAGTGGAAATATGCGAATATCTTTAGTCGCGATGAGTAATTTTTCGTAGAGGCAAATCTATCACTTTTAATATGTGCCCTCAATGACGGTCTTTGCTTATTTTTTAATGGAAAAAGGGGGCAAACGAGCGAGCCGTTTACGTGATATTTAACCTCTTAACTCGTTGATGCAATATAAAACAGAGATTGCTCCGCAATTCAAATTATAAGTTTTTGTACATTCCTGTAAAATGAACTAACAGCAGCCTAATAAACCAGGGGTCGACAACAGGTGGACCGCGGTAATTCGAAATTCTGAACGCCAAATGTTGTTAAATATTAAAATAACATATAACTATCCCTATTTTCTTACTATGATTGAAGGCCCGTCACGTTTTTTTTCTGGACCTCGATAAAAAATGTTCAACAGTATCCAGACCTCGATTTTTTTATCATCTGTATCCGAATCTCACTTAAAAGTACTTGCCAACCCCTGGTCCAAACTCTTCAATTGTGTTATCGTTATAAAATCTTGAATAGCATATAGACCTATTTCTATTAAAACATATATATTTTTAATTAGACGAGAATTGTGACCTTATTACGAAACCGAAAACATAATTTCTAATTTCCGCAATAGGAATAATTCTCAAAAATTAAATATATTTTAGTTTCCATTAAAATCTAGGTCGAGGCTCCTTTGAGCATTTCCATTCAATTCCGTTGCCACTGAATTTCATGCTATCCGCAACGACTTGAAAAATTCAAACTAAATGAGCGTTGAAATTTCACATTTTGCTAAATGGAGAAATTTATTTTTATGAAAATATACATATATCAATTTATATAAATTTCCATAAACGATAATAATAAAACCGACGATGGTCTATTTAAATCATATTAAAGTACTGAAACAAACAAACTAAAATAAAAGGCGAGAGATTTAAATAAAGCAAGATAATCAGTGGCAGTGAGGAGAAATTAAAAATATTGGATAAGTTAAATTGACGGAGAAGGAATGAAATAAAATGATGTCTGATAAGAGACTGAGGACTTGTAATGCTGTGACGCCGCGGAGGCACTGAATAGATCCGTAGCTGAAAGTGCTAATTTGTTAACTCACCGGGATAATTTTAAGATTACAAATAAAGTATTATTGTGACAAGCGTAAGAGTGGTGTTCAAAAGTGTGTAATGTGGAGACTAACTTAATGTATGATGCGGGCCGCGCAGCGTAACATCCAGGCTGGGCAACGATGTCGAAGGGCAGCGGCGTGGGTGCGTCGGGGTCGATGCAGTGCATGAAGAGGCCCTGACGCCAGCCTGCCGCCATTAACCAGTCCGCAGACGCTAGCCCCAGCACCATCAGGACCACTACGAGCAATCCGCAGATCAGCGCAATCACCTGCAATCACATTTATATACGTTAAGAGTTAAAGAAATTTTGTATTAGATTCACTAAACTGGCCGTCCGTGTGGAGGGGAAGGATAGGAAAAGGAGATATCCCGTTTTTCTGTTTCTGACCATTAAAGGTAGGCAACGCATCTGCAACACAATAGCATGTTGCACATACCTGTGGATAGCGATCACTTAATATCAGGTGAACCTCTTGTTCGTCTGCCAATTTCATCTAAGAAAAAATAATCGTAACTCGGTGTTTTTGATGTATTTTAACAACCATTGTGTCTCTTTTATATAGTCCTAAGATCTTAAGTAGAGAACGTCAGAAGCGTATTTTATCACAACCAAAAAGTTCTTGTGCATTATAATTACATTTCTATTATACGAGTAGTACTCGACAAACACCTACCGAAGGACATTCATTACTTTCAAATTAGACTCTTCTCCAAAGAGTACTAATTACTGCATCTTAAAATCAAAGAATAAATTTACTGGCCGTATTCTAAATAAACGGGATCATTAAAAATTCAAAGCCATAAGCTGTAGAAACGTAATAATGGTTGACCCGGTTAAATCCGAGCCGTGCCTACGAGCGAAGTAGGACAAAACAATTGATTGCTGGAAGATAAAAAAAAATAGTAGGTACATAATACCATGTCATCAATGGCAATACACAAGTCATTTTAGAAAAGTTTCCAAACAACGAAGAATTGGGTCAACTTCCGAGCGTCAGTGTTCCCCTTCGATTATGATATTGAGGTAAATTGTTTGAAAAGTCTATACAACGACGTAGAAATAATACTATTCCAGTTGAGACATTTCAATCAAATATCAGAATTTAATTTAATCAGTCAAATAATAATCCTAAATATTAAAAAAAGTTATAGTTTCTGCTAATTGTACGAGTTGATGGCCACAATATGGCCGTTATTCTATAAAATGGAAAAAAGTTAAAACACCTTACACACATGTCCAGAAAAGTAGACAAAAAATCTAGTTATCATTCCAAGATACCACACATACACATCTTTTAATAGGTTGTCCCAAAAAAATTCTAGATAAAATTAGTTTATGGTGAAAACTTTCACGCCAAATAACTGGTTATCGTTTAGTCAAGAAAGCCTATTCAAAATTCTAACTATCATTCTAATTTAAAATTCCGATTATATTCTATTCAACAATTAACAATATACAATGTGCCTGCGTCACGAACCTTCCTTTTGTTCGGTTTGTGGGTTGAAAATTGTCGGAGAGCGAAGCGAAGAAGTAGGTTAAAGAAATTTTGAAAATTTTATAACAGCGACATTCCTATTTTATAAAAAATAAAATTAAACCGGTTACCTAAAACAGTTTAGCTAGCGACCGGTCCTGGCTCGAAAGAGTTTGTTTTACGATATGTATTTTTTAATACAAATGTAACAAAATGACCCGTGTATGTACACGCCTGTAGAGTCGATTGGAATTGAAATCGATATTGTAATCGAATACGTAATCTCAGTCAGGTAACTCGGCCGTGATATTTAAGCGATGCAGCACGTATTAATCACTTCTCGATTAGTTTGGCTTTAGAAATTTAAAGGGTAAGGCGACTGACCTTATTCGACTTTTTTTTCTAAAATTGTGTTCTTTCAGAAAAGATATATATTATTCGGATAATGTCAATAGGGCCACTTCCTAAGAAAATGTGTGTATGTGGTAACTGTAGGTTAAAAGTGCTAGTGTGCAAGCATTACTTTAATAAGGTAAAATCAATTACATTTTTTTGCTAAAATTTTGCAGTTTTTAACCAGAAAAAAACATCTAAATAGCCGATTAATAAATCTGTGTATATACAAATTATTTTATAATAAGAAAAATCGTTGCTATTACGACTTTAAAAGTTTAATATTGAGTCTTGGCTCTGATAAAACGTTCCATAAATAGTTATAACGCATTTTATCAGCCTCATTGCTCAAGGCGGACTGCACCTAAACTGATAATACCAATGCAAACGTATTAATGCAGTGAATATCGATGACACTATCGCCTATTGAATACAGAACCCTCACGTACTAAACGTTTGCATTACGATTGCATATTATCTGAGGATATTGATATCGATAGGCACTAAGATAAAAATGTTGATGAGTATTTGTTGACTGTAATTTTTTTTTCTCATTCTGTCTTAATTTGTACATACTCATTTAATACATGACCTTGAAGAATGTAGTTGAACCCATATATTAATCAGACCAATACTAAATTTCAGGCACCTTCCCGACCTCTTATCTTCTCTTTTTCCTTTCGCGTTTTCTTCACTTTTTCTACACCTAAGGATAATTACAACTAGTCTTGTTGATGTAAATGTTTTATACCGGTGGTAAAGCAAGATTTTTGACGTTTGACATCAACATGTCCATGTCATAATGTATTTTTAAATGAATTTAATTTAATTTTATAAATCTTTTTTTTTTTTGATGGTATTCTACATGTGCGAAAAAAAATCGACGGTGCATTTGGTCGGCAATAGATCTGTTACTACGCACAGATTGGAATAACCATCGAACCCAAGTCTATATCTTGTGTGCTGCAGAAAAGTTGGTGAACCTAGTGAACTTAGTGGTGTCGGTCTCGGTGACGCAGAACCAGATGACGCCGACAATCGGCATGTCTTACACCCCTCAGCACCCTACACACCTACACCACACTCTACAGCATAGCCCAACTGGAAGAATCAATCCAACTAATTCAATTGGAACTTATACGAGCGGAGACAAATTTTGTGCAGTTTATTCTATTGCATAATATCATATTAAATACCTTATATAAGTATATTCCCGAAGAGTGATGGCGTCAGGCAGGCGGGCGGCCGTAAAACTATAGCCAAAACCAGTGACAGTATGAACTACAGTAGAGTCTAGGATATATGGAGAGCAGTACACATTTTAAAATCATATTTTTCGTGAGAACAGTCGCACTGAATTGGAATTTAGATTTCAATTCAGTGCGACTGTTCCATTACGGCGGCCGCGAGCAAAAAGTTAGTTCGAGTTCGCAGTTGACAAAGAATGTCACAAGACAAAGGAGGAAAATGTTCCCATGTCGCGCTCCGTCAGCCCGAGGCTCGGTACCCGCGTATATAATAACTCGCTGGAGTAAAACTAGGCATCGCGACACAATGCCCAAGCTACACATGTGCTTACTCTATGGCCACTTTTTAAGCCTGGTGTCATTCTGACATATGTCACGTACTCTATGGTCGCTATAATCTTTTAATCTTTTTTAACAAAAACAAAAGTTTTTTCACAAGAGCTTTTAAAAGATATGAAATAGAAGAAAGCTTCGTTACAATATCGGTTACCATGGCAATGCTAATAAAAACAACTTATTGACATGGAAGCTAGTATCGAAAACTATATATGCGGGATCAAATTACAAAAAAATCAGCTAGGATAATAAAAATTAACGAGCGCGTGCGAATACGTGATCGTGGGGTATATTTTAATATTTATATTAATATATATAGTTTTATATTTATAATTAATTTGTAGCTAAGCTACGTCTCATTATAAATCCATTAAATCTAAACAGTGCTTGTCTTATATCTACTAATATATCAACTTTTGGTATATCTTGGTGAAATTCTCCCGCCTTTTTGTAACATTCATATTTGATGCTTCTAAAAACTTTTACCCCTTAAAATCGTAATCACTAACTGATATCAACAATTCTGTCTTGCATACAGAACAGTGAGACAAATTCTCCTCGTATACATATAACGGCTTCTGCTGAATCAATGAAACATAATATCTTAAAATGTCAACTCAATACGCCAACTACATGTTGTAAAATTTCATTTAGACGTGACCAGTGCGTGCATTGGAATACAAAAAATTATACTATAGATAATTAATTCTTTATGTTGATTTCAATTGTCAATTATAGAACTTAAGTCGTTAAAATATACACTGAAATAAAATATTATTTTCTCCCACCGTGTGTTGCAGATGTTCCAGTATAAAAGACTTGCATTAGTGATCCACCACCACCACCACCTCAGCCTATGATCGTCCACTGCTGGACATAGGCCTCTCCCATTGATTATCATTGGGGGGAAAAGTGCCATAATCGCCACGCTTAGCAGGCGAGTTGGCGATCGCAGTATATTCCACCGTACTGCGATCGCCAACGAAAGGACGTCAAGAAAAGAACGCTGCTGGCCGTCCTCCGGTGATCTTTACATCCAGACTCAAGACAAACAGACATGTTCATGCACACAAATGTTTGTCTTGAGTGGGAATCGAACCCACGACCTGCGGCGCGAAAGGCAAATGTCTTACCACTGCGCCAATCGGTCAGTCAAAAAAAAATTAGTTTTCATTAGTGATCACTTGCTTTAAAATAAAAACAATGTAATTGATAGGAAGGATGAAGCATGTCAGTAAACACCTGAAGTTAGACCTTCACCGAAGACCTGGTTACCACCAGGACCGACCGCAGCTGCATCCGGTTTGCGGTTATCAAGTAAAACGCTGCGAAAATCGATTAGTACATGGAAATTGAAGATACGTTACGATATGCGTTAGTGATAATGGCAGTTAGCATTACAAAAATGCGGGAGTATCCTCCCATACACTGTACAGTTCTCCACCCATGTTAGGTGAGATCAATCTCTAAATAACAAAGCTCCATATTAATCCTCCATATAATCTCCATATTATTTTACGATTATTTTCAAGTTTTTTTACAACTTCTAAGTAAAAGTAATTAAATTCACTCGTTCCAATCAAAGAACTTTAACCCTTTTCTTGGCAATGTATCTCTGCAGATATATCAAAGTTTGAAAAATTATGTATTATTAAAGACTCTTGATGGTATATCACACAGGATACATAAGTTTTTTTAAACCTAATCTCATGTTTATTTTCTACGCATCTTTGGTTCACAAGCATTATGTTATAAAAAATGATATCCAAATGATTTTTTCTTTGCCAAGGGTTAAAACGGAAAAGACACGACTATCGAATACTTACGAATGAAATATCGAATATTTCATTGTTATTTATTATTATATCAATACAAATAATTGTTGTTGTTTTTTTTTTAATTCTGAACTTTATTCGCAGCTATTTTAGCGCAGCTATATTTATCCTGTGAAATTTTGAGTTGTGACACGGTGTGCGCGCGATTTAAGTTGCATCGGAATGTTCGCAAGTTTTTTTTTACCCGCCTAGAAAAGTATAAGTTTTAAACATTCTAATTTTATTGAAATTAAATGTTAAACTAATTAAAATCAAAAACATTATAATCCTATTAGCAGCAACAATTTGCTACGACGGCAATTAAATTAGTTAATTTTATTATGTCTCGGGATAATCAATATCCATATCCAGAGGACCGTGACTCGAGAAATATATTAGGTTGGAAATTAATAAACCCGCCATCTCACAGTACAAGATTATTTTATTTTTTAGAGAACTAAATACAATTATTTTTCAATAATGTA
>DWLR01002108.1:0-16240 GCA_018246295.1 Papilio alexanor hazarajatica
CGCAGATTTAAAATATTTTGCAAATTATAACCTGTGTACAAAGTGGTCTCAAACTTTTGGCCGGCAGTGTATATGGAAACAAATAAAAGAAGTAAAATAGAATAAAAAGATTGAACGTTAAAATAAAAATAAAAAATACTTAAAAAAAACAACCGAAGTAACTAACGTCCAAACCCTAAGTTTTAAGATCCCTCGGGAGACATTACACAACGAACTAAGCCATCTCTTAAGAGTGCTACGCTAAGATAAAACAAACGGTACTACTTTTACGAAATAATGGTTCTCCGAAACTTTAGCATCGCAAGCACAATTATAAAAAAAAAATTGTGACTCTAGGAAATATTTATTTACATTGAATAAAGTCTGAAGCTACTAAAATGTTTTTGGGAATTGTGAAATCATTAGACAGCTACATAATCGAGAAATATATATTTAGATTTAATGTAACTTTAAATTTTTATTTTTTAAATTTACTATTACTTAAGCAATGAACTTTTTAACATTACCCGTCTGTGATCTGCAGTTGCGCACAATGATACAAATTAACACTGATAAAACAAAACTTCTTTATCACTTTGTACTATAAATAATCAATTGTTTAAAAAGTAGAAAAAACGCGCAAAGATCTTGATACTTATTTTGTTACATTCATTTGTAACTTGAATAAAGTGGTGTTGTTCTCAATCTCAATTTAAATTATGAAAAATGAATTGTCATCGACCCTCCTTGATAACTATGCAAAGATTCAATTTAATCTAACTGTTTCAAATGGAAAAAAATTAAGCTGAAAGGTGTCCATTACATACCAGTCAAACAAACGCAGGCGTGTTAAAAAAGACTATATTAAAGTGTAATATTCAACAAATCAACCAGGTCACGTCGGCGACCGATGGTATGTTTAAAAAAAGCTGCCTTTCGAAAGCAATAAAAACCGATATAAAGGTTAATTAAGAAACAGCAAATCGAATTAAAAAGAACGAGGTAAATAGAAAAATGAAAGTTAAATTAAAACTAAATAATTACTTACAGATTGTTAATTGTTACTTTAAATGTACTTAATAAGTAATTGTTACCAGCTTTAAACCTACGTCTACATTTTGAAATTTGTGTTATAGAGACTTCTCTGATTGTATCGTCCCTATGAAATCAAGCGCTTACTTTTCAAATTTCCCTGAATTTGATCGATACACTTCGCCCTGGGACATTCCTTGACGAAACTGCTACTCACCCTAGGACAAGTTCGAAATGCTTGCAATGATTTTCTATGCAATAACGCAGTAAATGCTTATAACTTGCGAAATGACTTTGAGAATGTATTATGATGTCTCCAAGTAAAAGAATAAATATTACATAATGTCCCGGTATATATTAAGATGTTCTCGAGTAAAAGAATCAAGTTGAATATTAAATATTGCCCTAAAGAAATCTTTACACGCGAAGATAAAGTTTAAAATGTAGGGTTTTCGCAAATTAATTCACGCCTTTAAAGAAACTTTTGCCAGTCCAAGTGGAACAATCTTGGCCATGAACACACCTCAACGTAATTTACGAATACCTTAGCGGAGCTTTGAAGTTACCTAATAGACGGAAACGTGAGCAAGTATTAACATTTTCGACTAAATTTGGAGCAAGGGAACGAGTTTGAAATAGTACCGCCGTGACGAAACATTGCCGATCCAACAGTTGCAGTTTGCGGTTACCACGATTGTTGATAAAATAGACGCGTTAGCAGTCTGTTTGCAGTCAAAAGAAATTTAACTCGAAATAGTTTGTTGCGGGTGTCTATGGGCAGCAGTCACTTAGGTGACCGCTTGCTCGTTTGTCACCGTATACAAAAAGGTAGTGCACAAGAAAAAGGCGACCAGGAAGGTTTAGGCTTAAAAAAGGAAGGTATAAATATCTCTACTTCAGGCCTATTTACTGTGAGATATGAGAAATTGTTAGTGTATCTTTTCCATAGGCTTAAGAAATGATTAAGGAAAGAAAATGTATTTACAGCATATTACGCAGCATACAACATAAACGAACTAGATGAAGTAAAAAAATAATGCACAAAAATACAAACAAAATTGCATGGAAGTTATAGAAATGAACAATTCGCATTGTTCAGAGGTAAATATGGGGAAATAAATGTGTTTATTACTTATCTATATGATGACAAAACTGTCTTTGTTATCGTATGATGAGTTATATCCTAGAAGTGTAACGACCCCAACATAATATCAGGACTAGGTAGAAAAACAGATAGCCAAAATACCATTCTTCCTGCATGTTCTTTTGACTATCTTTAATTTTTTTTTATACATGAAGCTGGTAAACGACAGACAGAAAAATTGATATTTTCTTCGCTTATCCATCCCCCTCCACGTCAAATCCTCCTTATTCGAAAAGGATGGGAAGAGAAAGAGGACTAAAATTAGGCCTCCGGCACCTCACTCATCAGATGAAACGCAGAAAACTACTACTAACAGAAAACTACTTCACGCCCGTCTTCTGTGAGGTCGTGATATTTCACCGGTCGTCATTCGTGCAACACGTATTGTTGTTGCGGACTCGACCACTGTTACTCAAAGAAACTCTTTAAGAACTGCTTTCCTTGTCAAATAACTGCAATTATTGTTAGAGAATTAAATTAAATATCCGATGCAAGAATTTTTAAAAATCCATGTTGCTGGTATACGTATTGAATATTCGTAAACAATAGTATTACAACTTCATAAAGTGAAATTCAGGCATTTACAGTTTGGCGTGTTCCCCTTCTCGTATCATTGTCCTGTGCATTCCCTTCTCTTTTCTACATAGAACCTTTTCTACATAGAACCTATTTGCCACTCTTATTGTTATTGCAGATGTTTATTAAACATTTCCTCTTTTCTCTCATCTAAAAATGCGAACTCTGACTTTTGGCAAAAGGATTTGATGGATGATAAATTGAACGATTGATTTGATTGTTATCTGCATTAAAACAATCTCAAATCATACGAATTTAAAGAAACTCTATAATTATTAAAATAGATAAAAAATTATACATTTTTTCATTTAAGTGTTACGGATGAAAATAAAAAGCACAGCACAAATTAAATGCCGACCTAGCGTTCATTAGAGTTTAAATCGAGAGAAGTCCGAAAACTTTGGGTGTGGTATGGCGAGCGTAGTTAATAAGCTATTCTTCGAAGTTGGCTCATCTCGTTTTCATAACTGCAGATCGTTAACCCGCGCACGGCCGCTCGAAGGCGCCTCGAACTTTTGGCCTGAATCGAGAAATAGTGCGTATTCGCGTGAGCGGGATCGTTGGTAAACGTGATTTGTAATAAAAATATAATTGATAAAACAAAAATGAGGCGTGAATTTATTTAAATTGATATTGTCATGTAAATTAATTTTGAAACACATTTTATTAGTTTCTTGCCCTTTTGCAAAAACTTGATCAATTTTATCTATTTTATTCTTTAAATGTAAAATAGTCATGATTAGCTGACAGACGTGATCGTCAATCTCCCGCTTCAATTGTCACAAAACAAACTCATCCAGTTGACTCCTGCTATCTTGACCAGATCGTATCCATATTGCTCGAAATGTACCAACGCTCGGCCTGTACGTGGCCGCCATTCCAGAACTTTTGGCCATTCGTTTTGCGAGCAATGTATACCGTCCATTGCCACATACATTGAATATCACAGAAACACACATATACGCCACATAGTGCTCGGTTTCACTTTACTGTATTGGCACCGATTTAAGAATAACTCCATCAACTCAATCAACTCAATCAACTGGAAGCGAAGCAACTTTGACTTAGGAAGTTAGTTGTACAAAATCGTAGATTGATTGCAATATTGTAAGAGTAAAATGTACCAACCTGTCATACATGTACAAAACTGGACAAACTCTGTTAAATTTTATGTATTCATATAGTAATTACTTTCAATGTTGGTCAGAATAAAATCAAAAATGAGGTAAAAAGGGAAAAAAAGGAAGGTAATTGAGTTCAAAGTCACAGAGCTTAAAATCTGCAGAGTAATTCGGGGCAAGGGCTCAAGCTGTAATCAAAAGTCCGCTGTCTTGTTTTTTTTAATGTCTTGAGGATATCATAAAGTGAGACAAATTAAATTAGCGTGCCAAAAAATTTAAAAAGATGTAAAAGATAAAAGACTTAGGACGAGATAAAATCGCTTGCACATTCTGCTGACGTCATTACTATTATTGTTAGTTACCTCTGAATCTGTGAGAATAAACATCAATTTAAGTAATATTTAACTAGCTTAGTAATCTATACATATAATAAAATGGTAACTGATCGGTGTCTGTACATGGGAAATAAATTAGCAAAACTATTACAGGGCCTATTTACCAATGCTATAGAACTCAAAACAACGATTTTTAAATTTTTTGTCTATTCGCTTTTACGCCTAAACCACTCAACCGATTTTGAGGAAATTTGGTACAACTATAGATTTGACCTTTGGAAATGAAATATACATTTTATTGCGAAAAAAAAGAGTTGAAGAAAGTATCGGGGGGAGGGGGTCGTAAAACCTACTTAACCGATCATCATTAAACTTTGTACACATATTCTTTAAGGTACGGGGAAGGATATAGGATAAAATTTAGTACAAAAAAACACTGAGGGTAAAAAACTTCATCATATTATAAATGCGAATGTTTGGATGCCAGCTGAACAGATCTGGACGAAATTTGGCACAGAGATAAATTATAGTCAGGAACATCACTTAGACTTTTATCATGGAAAAATGTACGGTTTCCGCGGAACGTTTTTCACCCAGATATATGTAAATGTTTAGATATAGATGCATCAATATTGAATTCCACGCGTACAAAGTCGCGGGCAACAGCTAGTACTTAATATAAATGAAGACCCACGTCACAGTCCACATCTTAATATAAGACATTAATACTAGCTCAAAGAAGCAGTCTACACTTTTAGAGTTGAGACGTCATCTGACGAAGTAATAGAATAAATAAAAAGGAAATGAATATGAGAGAAACGAGGAGGGAGAGAGAAAAAGTACAGTCACTTGACAACCCGCTTTAATTATTATTAAGCTTATCACGATGATATTTTGAGTTTTTCAGGCCGTCAAAACGTCAACTGGGCGTTAACGATTAAATACCCGATACAGGCAGCTTTATTTAGATAATAAACTTTGTTGCATATGTGTTGTATTTTCAGCTGTTTTAAGTAAACAATCCAAAGCGACGATATACGTAAAACTGCTCAAAACCCTGGCAATCGTACTAAAGTACTATTAGACGTCTTGCTGTCTGTGAAAAATTACTAGGAAGTCATCTTTATCATTACTAAAGGACACTGCTGAAAAATAGACATTATCTCAAGGTCAAACAAAATCTTCAAACACCGCATGCGTTCACCTTGTCCCAATTCAGAGTATATCGCAATAATTTAAACTACACAAAAATAAAACGAACCAGCAAAGGACAAAAGTTTGCAATGAAAACTGAATCGATAACACGCGACCGTATTGCGCACTGGATTCCGTAGACCTTCAGATTTGAGACCATTGTAATAAACTGCGGTATTGAAGGCGCTACTACCAAATACGGCGTCGTTTTATTGCTGACGCCACTTAATTTGTAATGTCAATTAAACGATGCTCGTGTAATGAAGTCTGCTTCGAACAATTACATGTTTAAATTTGTTCAAAAAAATTTTTTTTTCGGTGCCCAAAAAGGATGAAGGGGAAATTATTAATTTAAAATTTATATCCCACCAATGAGGAGCAACATATTGATGAAAATTACTTCAATCACTATTTGTTAAGGAAACTCGTATATACTCCCAAACATTTAAATATAGACCTATATTTTATCGACAAATTTGTTTGAAATTCGGTTGGTGGTCATTTATTTTTTACCATACATTAGTAGTAGGTAGTCCTGCTACCTGGGCAGCCATGATTATTTGTACTTGTAAACACGTGAAGGTCAATATTTATCGTACCATAACACCTTCCTCGCATTTACTTCATTGACAATAGTGTAACATTATTCAACTTTTTTATTAACTATTATAATTACTTTAAAGAATAAAAAAAAATTTCATGAAGAAAAAAAAAACAAAGCAACTCTCTAAAATAAATATAAAAAAAACGATATAGAAAGGCAACAATTATAGCACCGAATAACACTAAATCTATATAACTGCGTTTCGCAATCGGCGAGAGAATTTAAATGTTCTTTATTTTTTGAATTTCGGCTCTCGTTTAATTATTCGCTTCCTAAAATGGTTCGACGTAGGAACCGTCTTTCGAGCACTAATAACTACAGACCGGGCTCGGCGATCGAGCGGACAAAGGCCATTGTTACAGCGTAAGCTGACCGTAAAGAAAAAGTAAAACATGTCTTTCCCAATCATTTTCACTTCCCGACACACTTTACTGACCACTGCACTATGCTTTGGATAGATTTTAGTTGATATAAGTTTTAATCGCTTAAAAAATCTTACATATTTAGAATTACCAATAACTGCTTTAATTGTTATTTCCAACGATATTTTAATTTACAATTAATAGTATTAATTGTGTATTCATAAACACAAACAAACAATATTACAAGTAATTATTTCAAACGAATGTATTCCGATTTCCATGTCGAACAGCATTCATAATATCGCAATAGAATTAGACAATATTGTAATAAAATTCGAAAAAGTCTAGCCCAGCTCTTATCCAAGCTTTTAAACGTTAACACATTGTAGGAATGCAGGAAAAATTATTATGCCAAGCGCTGTCTTAAAGTTTTCATAGTGTAAATGGAACCAGAAACCGACACATTTTAACACAACTTATTGAAAGATTGATAGCGATCGTTATACCTAAACACGTAACCCTTAAAAAGATACGTGGGCTTTATTATAAGCTCCTCTAACAAAGCTTGTGTCAGTATGTACTCTGCACAAATTGAAACAAGCATTTTAATGTACAATAGGCGTATTATTTATTTTTCTCTTTGCTATACGAAGCCTTTGCTACATTGCCTATTCAATTAATTTGATCACAAAATATCTATATTAATTTGAAACATAATCTGTAAAATTCAATTTTTGTTTAAGGCTGATACTTTAATGAAAACATGGTTAAAATATAATTTTATTACTACAATATACAATTAAAATAGACTACTTCCCAAGCCTTACGTAATGTATCAGACTTTATTACGGCAATAAGACGCGTAAATTAATTTATAAATATTAATATGGTTTATATTTTGTTTTTACGTCATCATAGAAATATTACTAGAGATAACAGTTTTTTGTTGGTATGTTTACAAATATTCGAGCGATCCGTGTTAATGAGATGGTAATTAATTCTATTTCAACATATGCAAACATATGACGTGTTGTAGTCAACGAAATATATATTTCTATAGTAATATAATAAAGTAGTTGAACAAAAGTTTCTGTAATGGCGGTCATGTAGTGGTCGACGCAGCTCCTATAAGATGGACGTACGATCTAGTCAAGGTTGCGGGAGTCTATTGGATGGTATGGGCGATCTTTATAGCGTTTTATTACGTCCAGCAGTGGGCATCCGTCGGCTGGTATAGACTACCACGCCATGTAAATGCACTAAAATCAAGTGCAACAACCCAATGAAACGTGAAAAACCAGCGGTAAGTGTGGACTTTAAGTATTTTCGTTATGAAACTCCTAAGTACTTTCATAGCATAACTGAAATAAATATGTACAGTGAAAACAATTAAATATATAAATATTGACAAAAATGTAACTTTAATGCCTGTAAAATACTGTCACAAGGTCCTAACCAGTGAACAGAAACTGCATGCATACAATAATGAGCAAATCATCAAATAATCTCAGAGCATCGTATAAGTACATTTTATAAATACGTATGTGCCGGTTAAAACGTTGATTTTTCTTTAAATAGGTCACCTTGCCAGCTATTGAAATAAAGTAAACACGCGTCTCGCTGCATCAGTTTTAGATTTCCAAGAAAGCAACAAGAAAAAAAAACGACAGAACTCAAAAGATTCTTTAAACTAAACTGATTAAAATTTTACTCTACAAAGTATAAATATGATAAATGTGCTTTATTAACCGTTTTAGTGCTAAGCATTTTTTGCAAGAATGCACGAAAATTGCGGTACACATTTTTATTTCTTTAAAGGAAAAAATAATGCTGTCAAATACGTGAAATGGCTACTTTTTTAAAATAATATATAAAAACGGTAAAAGTTATTTTAAAATATATAAGAATGCACTCTCGTTACAAATTACGCGTGAGGTTAGTTTAGGTTCACTCCCACGGAGCAACAAAAACACACAAACTCGCAGCGCCAAAGCGCTGCGTCGCGGTTTTCAAACAAACGATCGCAGCGCTTTTGCGCCGCGTAGCAGTGAAACGGTTAAATACATTTGTAATAGCGCAGTGTCACAAATATATTCGCATGAATCAAAACACGTAAATTTGTACGGACACGAAATTAATATATTAATAATATATAATGATATAAAAATATAGTTCGCATTTTATTTCTTTTCAGAAATAAAAAAAAACACTACATAGATAAAAAGAAAAGCAGATAAGATCACTAATGTTTTAGCCACTTATACTCCGTTTCAAATCAAAGCCAAAATTATGTAAACAGACGTCAGTTAAGTTAAATTTAAGCGAATGAAATTAATATGCAAATTACCATATAATTTGCAATGTAGTTATTTTATAATGACTCTAAACAAAGATTAAAAGGTTTAAAAGAACCATCTTAAATAAAACAAATCGTAGAGAAAAATGTCTTTATTTGATTAAATGGTTTACAGACACACTTTAAGAACCATATACTATACATGGGTTTAATTTTCTTTGATTCTAAAATATCAACAAGTGAAGAATAAATCGAAGAGATCTCTTACTCTGATAATTATTCTTCAGTTATCGATTAATTTTCTGGTAAGTAGATAATAAATGTTGCCGTGTCATGGCAACATCTTATTCTCTTATTTTAATACTTAACGTAATTTATAATTTTAATCAATTTCAAATTAAGTTTAAAAAAGTTTTTATTTATAAATTTATATATAAAAAAGTTGAAACAGACAATTTAATCACTAAAATCTATTTCATCTCTTCTTGTATTTCTAAATTAGAATTTATATCGTTTAAAATAATAATTTTGATTCACTTATTAAAATTTATGTATGACTACAATACATATAAACTGCATATTTTTCATTATCTGTTTCTGTTTGTTCAAAAATTTGAACACTGGACTGGACACACGATTCCACAGTTTGTAAATTATGTATAATATTTTAGTTTTATAGATTCTTGTCGATTAGATTCTCTCTTTTCTAGATTCCAAACACAGACAGATGTGGATGACAGAGATGACAGGCACAGACAGGTACGCCCTGGGAGCAACAGCGTGTTTATGAGAACCATAACAATGGACCAGTGTTTAAATGAACAATGGTATAAGATCTTTTGTGTTGATCACGGGTATATCGACATCGTTTCTTAGAAATGAACATATATTTTGCGTTCTTCTACTGACTAGAGACAAAATAAACCGATGTTATGTCCGACAACGGGGCTTGTTTCTGACTTTGTAGATATGTGATTTATTAATTTGTATACATGTATATTATATAACGTTAAATAAATCACGTAAACGTAACCGACGGGCATGTAAGCGTAGATGTACGGATATAGAATCCGTAATCTCTGCCTACCCTTCTGAGTTACGAGCGTTAGTATTATAATACGTTAGGTTAAATATAAAAACTTATAGATGATTTTCATTAATAAAATTAATTAATTTAACATGATTATACTTTAACGGACTATGTATCATTTACGACGTCAGAAAATATTGCGGGATAAGACAAGACGTACTTCTGTGAGTCTTGTAATTAAGGCTCTATCTTCTTTGCATTCCTTTTTATTAGGCTGGCAAGGCTTCCGTAACTGCAATTGTGGTACTTGATTGGTTTGTCTATTTCAGGCCACGTTCATTGTACACTTCTGAGCGTAGTTTCCATCAGCGATGACGTCAGTCACCTTGAAATGTTAATCGCTACGACAAGTAACCTGTCTGTCTTCAAGGCTACAGGTATCCGATAATCCTATTCAAATCCTTTAACTCCCTAAAATGCCTTGTTGTATTTCAAAATTATAGGCTGTGATGTTTATTATGTGGACACGTTTGATCCACAGACTAAATGAAATTAATATTTTTCGAATGCTTTACAGCACATAATATTAAAAATATTATATTATTAATAGTATTCGCGTAAATATAAGATGTTTTAGTGACGATGAAGTTTAATGATTAACTTATAGAAATTACATTGCCTTTTTGTAACAGGAAGGTAATTTTATTGTTTTCAAATCGTTGCGTTGTTGAAAAAAAACCTAATCACTACGTAATTGACAATGATATATGTAATTTACCCGTAGAATTATATTGCAGTCGAAATGTGTAAATTAGCCTGGTTAGATTAGGTGTTTTACATTGAAGGTTATGTTGAAGGATAAATAGCAATAGTCAAAAAAAAGTTCACACATCGCCATATAGCGACAAGTCATTTAAAAGACAATATTTAGATTTTTTTTTAATATCACTCATTTTTTACCTGGGATTAAATCACTAAGTACCATATTGATACTATAGTTAAGCAGTTGCGCAACTGTTAGGCTTTATAAATCGTAACTCTCGTGGCTTTAAAAACAACAAAACAAGAATAACACTGTTCCACACTCTAGTGCGCAGTCAGCTGGAATATCCTAGTTCTGTTTGGAACCCCTTTTACTCAGTGGATTCTCAAAGAATAGAGAGAATACAGAAGTGTTTCAAAACTAAACTTCAAAGCTAAACATGTAGCATTTATATCCCAAGGTATTAGCTACCACTGTCCATATGAACAAAGGCTAAAGTTCCTCAAAATGGAATCGCTACGAAATCGGCGCCGCACAAACGACCTTGTGTTCTTATTCAAAATTGTCAGGGGTCATATTAGCAGCAGCGACTTAGTCAACCTAATAACATACAGTGTACCAATCAGACCATCCAGGCACCCAATAACCAAACTATTTTCTATACCATTTTATAAATCAAACCTAGGCCTAAACTCACCCATCCCCCGGATACGTCGGACATGCGATGAACTGCACAGAGGAAAACACTGATATTTTTTGCACCTCCATACACAAATTTAAAAAGCAAATTTCTTCACCCCCAGAGGCACAGACCCAAACATAATGCTAATTTTACTTTTTACTTATTTCTTATTTGTTTTCTAATAATTTTGTATACATGTAATTGGATAAATTATCAGACTTGTGTTTTACATTACATTTGTGAATGTTGTATAATTTATGTGTTGTATGTACTTGTATAAATAAATAAATAAGTACCACAGCACAACTGTAAAATGCACCAGTCCAAGAAGTAGTCGAAATAACAAATGTTAATAGACGGAATTCCCAATTGCTAACTTTTAAATAATAAATACGTTACTTAAAAATTATTTTTATTAATAGCTCAAGATTCAAAGATTTGACGTCATAGTTTCATTGGTGTTGAAGATTGAAAATAAATTGCTTCTGTAAAATACTTAAGAACAACGCCCGATGAATGAAAGGGTTGACAGACTTCATAGTTGTGGTTGTAGATAACAAGCAAAGAGCTTTGTCATATTTCTTTCGCTGCCAAATGCTTGCTATGCTATTCTCCGACATACTGTGTTCTTACAAACAAAAGCTATAAAATCTGTAAAATAGGTTTAATTACCAATCTATAATAATCACATAACATCGTATTTTGTAAAACTAAAAACCTCAGTAATAGATGAATATATAATGTTCTTAATGTCGAAATTCTTTAAAAGGATTAAAAGATAATGTGTTTTGTGAGATGCAATTTTTATCTCGCAATAAGTCTAATCACAAAAAAAATACTGGTTCAAAGTTTTTTATATTGAATTTAGAAAGGGTTTCATGGAAGACATTTTTTACAATTAACCAGCAGTTTGCAAATGTAACACGCCTACATTGCATCTTAATCCCACAGTAAAAAAGGTCTCCATTAGTCGATGTAATATTTCGGGTAGATGTAATCAATGATAATGCAATGAGTATTAACCGTAAAATAAATCTTTAAATCCTGTCCAAATTGCCAAGGGATTTTTCGTTGAAAACTGCCAGTACAAAGTCGCCCTTTCGGCGAATCGTTAGGTAAAAACCGGGAGAAGGTCGAGTGATCCGGCTTATACTCTGTTTCAAACCAAAACAGTAAATTATATAAACAAACGTCAATTAATAAAAAAGGCGGCCATTATTTTAGTGAAATGACCATTCCAGTGAATGAATGAATGATATGAGTACGGAATGTCATAATGAAAATATTTTGTAAGGATTTTGAACAAAGTTTAAATAATCACTTTAACCATTCAAAAGAACGTACTAAAATGTATAGTAAAACAAATTATAGAGAAAAATGTCTTTTACTATTAAATGATTTATAGACACATTTTAAGAACCATTTACCTTACATGAGTTTAATTTTCTTTGATTTTATAATATCAAAAAGTGAAGAATAAACATCAAAATTAGCGATACTGAGATCCCTTAATTTAATAATATTTAAATAATAAACAATTCTACTTTAATTTAAAAGATAATTCTACTTCACTTGTTGATTCATTTTCTGGTATTGACATAATAAATGGTTCCTTCACACTGTCAGTAAATACATCGATGATTCCGTCTTAGGCCAACATCGGCTCTTCTTTTATAACGTGGTCAATGCATTCTAATGATACAGTTCTCGACTCGCCTACATTCAAAAGTTGTTTGGCGTCTGCCAAATTAACTAAGCCTAAAGCCTAAAAATGTAGCACAAAGTCGTCGACAAAAAAAAAACATTTCAAATCACAAAGAATGCAGAGTACCAAAAAATAAAAGCTAGTTCAGTAGTAGGTGTCACCAAATACAAAAGAGCCGAGTGCTCTAAACACATAACATGAAGTTAATGCAACCAACAAGATGGATGTGGGAATAGCAGGAGCATAATTAAAATATAATTAAAAGTTTTTTAAAAGTTACATTTTAAAAAGATTTATTTACAATACAGATTTTTTTTACATTATCTGAATTTATTGATTAAATACTATCATTGAATGACCCACGTATTTTATGAGTATTTACTGCATTTCGTCACTTTCTACTAGGTTTTACAAAATTTAGGGTCAACTCTGACAATTCTTGCAACTGTTCATACATACCATGGAACATTGGGGACAAATAAATCTAAGTACAGTGTCATTGCATACAATTGTTCTGTACACAAAGCAGAATGTAGCCAATATAATTTCTACAGGATAGAAGCTTTTACCGTGAAACCAACATACAAAGTTCTTGCAAGATACACCAGATTGGCTTAAGCATCCCAAACTTAATTTATACAATTCTTAGAGAATTTTAAATAATTTCTTTATTAATGTCACATTTTAAAAATACAAACCTGTGAAAATACTTTTTGACCGAGCTGGACATAGTGATTACACTACATTATTTCTAAAACACCAGAGCTACAAATCCAGTTCATTCATGGTGAAAAATGTCTACCATACATATGTTGTAAGCTATAATAAACTTTAATTAAAACAATTTAATACATACAGGCTCACATAGTAACAATAATAGTATTCGGAAGCCTTTGGTTTCATTTGCTACAGTTTGAGATACCACCTTCTTTATTCCTTTCTTCTCTTTTACTTATCTGCTTTAAACAAACTTTCATTCCAAATATTAGAAATATAAGAAAAGAAGTATAATAAAAAATGTCTAAAATTAGTTTCCTGTCTGTGTCGATATATAGAGAAGAAACTAAGCAAGTATTTTAACATAACTGCTTATGGCGTAGCTATACAATATAATGTCTCTTCCTCCTTTAGTTGTGCTCCTCTTGTCTGAGGGTCTTGATCATCTCCATCCATAATTTTTTTACAATGGTATGCCAACTAAACCTATCTCCGGAGATATGGTGACATAGGTGTCATAATGTGGAGTCTACAAGTAAGTAAAAGTTACGATACAAACTTTCAATATGTTGCTAAATAAACAAATATAACTCAAAAAGACTGTTCAATAATTAAGGTCATATGTAGATAACAATCGCTATTCATACTTCATCAAGTTTGATTGCAGAAATTTAATGCATTGCAATAAATCAGGTAAAACAACTAAATGAACTAACTTTAATAAAGGATTACTTATTTAAGCACTTGGGGTATGCGAGTACCCATAATCAATAAGCAGGTATGCATAGATCTACAAATGTAGAACCATAGAGGTATGTCAGATTTGTGCCAAATGTAAATTTGTAATCTCTGTCTTCACCTGTAGTAAAATGCTTATAAGAATGTTAACAATGAAATAAATAACCAATATAATAATATACTAAATACTGACTTTCATCATTACATGACAATCCACTATCTACATATAGAAACTGAACTATCAGCATAATCATCAATCATCATCACATTGAGAAAATAATATTTTCTTTTATATTCTGTAACAGAATATTTTGGTGTAATTGATATAAATCATCATCCAGGGGAGAGGTCCTTTTCCCACTCTATTTGGGGTCTGCACAATATGCAACAAATTAGATTGTAAAAAAGATAAACACATATGGAACTCTCTAAAAATAGTTATATAATACAATAATAATAATAAGTCTTTATTGAACAATCTTACATATATAGAATAGACTTAATATAAATTACGAAACATTATTTGACACCGGTTTCGTGATTGTCTTGCATTTTCACAAATTCTAGGCTAAAGTATGAATATTATATTAGATCAGTTTAATACCAAAAACAGAACCAATACAATTCTTAATTAGTTTCCATAAACATATTCTTTTTTGTCAATAATTAACATAAACATCCAGCCTTTATCATACTTTAACATACATAAGCATTTATTTTAACTAAAAAGAGGGTAATTGTAATGAAATTTTAATTAAAAAAATTGAAAACCTTTATCAGTAGTAATAAGTAGTTATTACAAATATGTAAATACTGTAACAAAAGGACAATAAAACATGTACTACATACTCTAAGTACACATATATTATTATTTTTATATTATATATTATTCTTAATCTTAGCCTTAAAATTCTAATTTTCAGTCCTTTATAATAAATAGCATAATAAAATTGATAGCAGTGTTTGAACTATTTGGCTGAAATAATCTAAATGTTTTATTAGTGCATAAATTTTCTTTTCTTTTTCAAAGGAATCATAAGATCTCTATATTTTAATTTCTTTAAGATCTTTAAATCTTTGAAAATTGTCTCAATTCTTAGAAAATTTCTGGTAGATAATTATAAAAAGAATAGAGAAATTTGATAAATGATAAATTGTTTAACAACAAATTACTGAGTGAACCAAAATTAAAGAAATGAAGAATAAGGTACCAAAATCCCTATAGACCTTGTAGAAGACATTTTATCCAATATGAGGAAAAGGAAAGGTTTTGGAAGCAAACAAAAAAATGACCTTTTTGTAGATAGAAGTTGATCAACTTAGTCCGTTATGGCGGTGGACTTACCTTGTCTCCGGGAATATTTTTCGCCGACATGGTGCGTCGTCTTCTCGAACTATGAACCCACGTCGCTGTACTGACGATTTATCCAGAGAAAGGATCTCACTGTTGCTGCGACAGCCCAGCATACGACACAAAACACTGCACTAAACCGATCACTCGGCCATTATCACTGATCGAGCGGTGCTTTAAAGCCACAAACACAATAATCGAGCCATAGCTTGGCGTCGTAATCAACACGATTTCCCATTGATATTCATCGGTACAAATAATTTTTCACAACACTGCACACAAACACGACGACTGACAGGAGCTAACTTGATCGAGTCGGGCTTGACGGAATATGGCGAGGGATGGTAGGTAAAACCTCCCGTCTCTCGTCCCGCGCATACCACAACAAAATTGAAATAGGTAATCTTATCCAGCTTATTAAATAGATGGCAGCACATAAATGAAACCAAAAGAACTTGTAGCTAAGAAGTGTGCACCTTGTAACAGATGGCACTGAACTAAAATAGAATTTATGTCATGTAATGCATTAAGCTAACTAGAGATGGGATATACTAGGTAAATCGCGTACTTAGTATTTCAAGTATGAGTATTTGTAAATACGCGTTCCAAAT
>DWLR01002109.1:0-16237 GCA_018246295.1 Papilio alexanor hazarajatica
AATTGATAAAAAAAACTACAAAAAAGTGAGACAAAGAAGAAATGAAGCGAAAAGTGGAACTCTATAACGTTAATATTGTTCACATTGAACTGGACTTGTTGCGACAATATTTAGTAACTGTCCATTGAAAAAGTAAATACTGTAAATTTTTGACGTTTGACCTCTCTTTGATTGAAAAAATCAATTGAGCCAATTTTAACTTATTTTATATTTTATATTTATAACTAACTTTAATTTTTTTTTTTGTATTATGTTTGTTGAGAGACATACATTTGGGTAATGAAGTTATGTAGGTTGGAATAACCACAGTTGATTTTAAATATATAATTATGATATAGTAAATGTCTTATTTATGTTTTTAATATATGTTATTTTTAGATAAAATTGTTGTAGATTGTGTAATAATTACTTGAAAGCATGAAAGTTACCATTTATTTTTTTCATCTTATTTTCTAATGATACTGTTTCAAATACTACTAACTACTATTCTAGATTATAACTACTATTCTATTTTATTCCACACCAGAATAATGCAGATACTGCCAGTGATATAACAATTGATACTCACTTCAAAGTAATCTGTGCCGGGAGTGTCCACGAGTTGCACGAAGTGCTGCGCGGTGCGTCTATCGGAATCGCTGAGCGCACACCGCATGCTGCCATATTCGTACTCCGCAGACCGACACGGGAAACGTTTCTAAGCAAAATTGTAAATAATGTATATTTAAAACGCTTGTATACTTAATAGTAAGACGCAAAATGAATTATATGCCTAATGGTAGATTTGTTTTTCATCGTCAATAAATTTATAATCTTGAGCTTAATCATTAATTGCTGGACACAGAAATCCGCAAATAGCGGAATGCTATCTCTAACTGCCTCTGTTACCTTAATGAAACATGTGTTTCATTAAGCATATGTACCTCATGTTTGGCAATTTGAAGTATTAAAATTTATTTTAACAACTACAATTTTTAACATCCAATCTGTGTAAAATATTGATAAAAACGCTTAAACTTAATAGGTTTTACAATAAAAAAAAACTTTCTATAGCTTTTTTAACATTTATAGTCAAGTAAAGAATTCAGCTAAAGCTTAATATCAAACAGTTCTAAACGCAAACAAGCTTTTATCGTTTAAGTGTATCTCGAAAGCTACTTGAAGTGGGGCAAAACCATAAAATATAAATTGAATAGATGGGTTTTAAACTAACTGCACTGGACGAGCTTCGATGGTAGAAAGACGTAAATCGTTACTGCTATCTAATTCTTAGCTCTGACATGAAAGACCGCGAGCAATTTCTTCAAAGTGGAGTGATTACCTCGTTGAGACAGGCGGCGAGGCAGGCCTCCTTCGTAGAGGTGTAGATTATAGTATTGTCCAGGCCTCGAAGCGCCTTTCCTGGCACTCGCTCGAACGCCCAAGGGCGGAGACACACGCTCTCTGTCCTGACTTGCAGCTTCACCATGTAGTACGTATTCACAGCACGCTAACAAAAAAGAAACAAACTCAAAAGGAATAGGGCAATACAAAATTACACGCAAATTTATTTATGGAACATTGTCATTATATTCTTAGTTTTATTTGTGAGTTAATGCATTGGTCGTGAAATGCAGTGCGTACGTTGTGTTTATCGCATGTACTTATTAGATGTCATGGCGATTACGCTATCATTTCAAACTGCTATAGCAAGCTAAGGCTATTGGCACGATTTCACCTTAAGCTTGCGACCAACTTATTCTACATTGCTAATCCGATCTTGACAGAGAACTAACTGGCGGTAGAAATGATCGATAGTCGATCTTTAAAAATCAGATTATAATTTCATTAAGGCTTTCTGCTCACTACCATTTTACCAAAAACATCCGATGATTTTATTCTAAACTGTAACAAATTGTAGTGAGCAACCTTATGTTTAGTTAGCATAGAAGTGTGATTTAAGTTTACTTTTTAAAAATGTGAATTTTATTTTGTAACTATATTGACTACGTTTAAAATTAAATTCAAAACAATTAAAAATAACTGTCGTATAATCATCGTGAGAATTAGTATGGGGAGCTTTTAAATAGTAAAGAATAGTGTGATTATCATAATGAAATTACCTGTGGAGTCGCCATGGGATTGTTTGCTTGTGTGTCATTTTGAAGCAAACAACGGGTTTCTTGCACCGGCGTTAGTGGATTCAGTACGAAACTGCAAGAAAAATGTCAAATTAAAGCCCGACCAGGATTCTTTCGCTATGCCTATGATTACTACTTTTATTATTATTTTTCACTTAAGAACGCGTCAACCGACTTCGACTAGCAGTTGCATATCTAAGGAATGACAGAATGTTGTTATCACACGATTAGTTAAGTAGCATTTATTTTTCAAGTTATAACTTTTAATAGAAATGTAAAATTTTGTTCCTAAACCTTAATGACTTTTTGTGATTATAAATGTGAATAATTTATGCATTTCATGGGTTGTTGTTATTAGTTATCCGATTAGTTCCACCTCCAAAGCTACTGTATGACGTACGGATAATATTTCCATATCTGATTTAGTAGTAGTATATGAACGCACACTCCAGAATAGACGTTTCATATAAATTTTAATGGCTTCTTGTAAATTTATAAAGAACTCTAACAGGAAAAAATACTTATTTGAAATCGTATACTGGTATAGTTACTGATGATTTTGTACTAACGGGCTTGCGACAGTAAATTTCCATCTACCCATATTTGTGCCCAAAAGTAAAGATTTGTCAAGGACCAGTAGAACACTGTTATGTCAGCATTAAAATAGCAGAATCGGACCTGCTACCGTATGTATGCTTGACGTTCTTCATTTTTAACGGTTGCCGGACTTGGATTTGACTTTCTAATTCCTAAGATTAGAATACTTACTACATACTCTCTGTAGTAAGTATTCTAATAGCCTAACCAATGTCACACCGCGGCGTCTGCATTTATTTCCTAATGACATTGAGAGCCGCGCGTTACACTTACAACTTGCAGTCGCATAACGGAGCCAGTTTACCGTTCCTAACGCCAGACATTTCCTATTTTATTCTAATCCAACAACATAAACTAGGCTTATAAATATTTATTATTATTATCTTTATTTGGGTTTTAAAAGAAACGACGTAGAAATTTTAGATTGAGTGGGCATTATAGATTACCATTTTCGAAGTATTATTTAGTATGATTAGTGTTACGAAAGTTTTTGGTACAACTATTATTTGAATCAATAGCTTATGAGAAGTCATAACAGGGCGTCTAACTTGTGTTTCACAGATAATAATGTACATACTACAAAAAATTACAGTAACAAGCGTTGCCAACTACTTTTCGTGTCATCAAATATCAGTTTTTTTCGCATATATGTTTGTGTACAAAAAATATTGTCTAAAATTATTAAAACGTTTGTGGGAGATTTTTATAACATTTTTTTTTACTAAACAATTTTCATTTTTATTTGCGCTTCTAAATTATTAATTAACCTAGACAAAAAAGTTTTTATATGAAAGCAAAAGTCATTAACTATTTTATAAAATATTTACATATATCCATATTTAATTTCACTTGTAATTTACAACCATTCAAATGTGACGGTAAGTAAAGTCAAGGATATTTATTGTTAGTCGTAAACAAATAATCTACGCACCTCTAAGTATTTATTACCGATAAGTACTTTCTCTATCTACGTTGGTACCAATACGGTAAATACATATCTATCACCAGGTAGTATGAAATGATTTACTGTATTGTAGAGATAAATATACATCAGGTGGTATTTCGTCCCGACTGTAACTATTTTATAAACAAATCCCACTCGTTACAATCATTGCTATACTTCACTCCTAACGATTATCACTGCACGTATTACCTCCTGGTCGTATAATTTTATTTTAATTTATTTTCCTAAATACACTACTATAATAAGAACTACTGTTTTCCTTTATTAGCGTACCTCAATAAACGCTTCCGCAGTTACATGTTTAAATGATGTAATTATTAATGTAATTTAAATATACTCGTACATCTAACTACTCTAAGCTAGCAAATACTTTACTTATCCCGTTACGTTCGAGAGATCTTGACTTATGTATATATCGTATCGTATTGTAAGTGCATTTAATAAAAAAAAATAGAATACAATCAAATTAATTTATTCCATCATTTGATTACTTCGCAAATCAACATTCCTTTTGCCTACACCAGAAATAGCAGCTGGTCGAATTTCTCATTGAACGATTAGGAAATTCCTCTTCTCTTCCTACTCTTATTAGCTCCCTTTATCTGTTCCACATACAGGCTGGCAACTCGATAGCAACTCATCTCACTTTTGGTATGTCTAAATTTCAACATTTTTTGAGTTGATCAGGTGAAACACTTGCTTGTTCGCTTGCTACGTCCATTAAAAAGAAAATTTAGAATAAATTAATACATGTTAGATATAACACCTTTACGAAGAAACAAATAAGGAATTCGTTGGATTGTCTAAGTCCTTTTCAATGCAGGTTAATAACGATGTATTACGGTTCTCCTAAAATTCAAGAATAGTGGTAAGTTTGCAATTACCAGGTAATAATTATCTTAAAGGCGGTAGAGTTAATTACTCGTATGTCCTCTTGTAATAACTTCGAGACGTTTACGGCTCGACGCAGCTACGCCGCTATAAATGGTTTATTTACTATCGCCTGTTGAGAACGGCGATGGTTCACGATATAAAACAACCGTTACTATGAGCTTTAATTACGATGCCGAATGGGTGATGTAATGTTTCTGTTATTAATGCCAACTTACGCATATGATGCGTGAGGTGCAGAGAGGGCCATGTAACGCAATAGAACCTTTTTATTGATGTTCTCTAGCACCTTCCCGGTAATTTTGGGACTTCTTCCGATTCAAAGTGTAGTGTCTACGACTTAAAAATGTATTCAATTACCTTAATTGTTTCCATTTATAAATTCTAAGGGGCTTTAGAATATTTTGAAGCAAACGAAGTCGTAAGCAATAACTAGTCGGTTAAAAAGTAGATCGATGCTTAGCTAGCTGTAAGCACACGCATAAATAATGTATGATTAATGCTCAAAGGGCCATTACTAATGACATTGATTTTGAAGGTTTAGTAACTGGCATAATAAATCTTTCAAACCGTGTTGTTATTAGCAATAATTAAATGGAAACACCTACCATACGGACACTCTCATATTGGTATATTAAAGATAAATGTACGAGTACAAAAGAGAATGTGTTTTCTTTTTATTTCTAACTTGTAACAACGATTATAGAAAATAATTTCGATAAGATCACATTTACGATATTGAAGTTACCATACGACAAGAGTATTTTTAAATGAACAGCTTTTTACGTAAAGATATTTACGTAAACAATTGTTTTGTAAGATTTTTTTAAATTATGAACCATATATATACATAACTAGCGACAACACTGAGTATGTTCGTAAGAAGTACATGACTAAAAAAAAGCAAATATTTACTTTTAGTTTACTTGAAGTTGCATAGTGATCTTAAGAAAAATCTTAATTTAACCTTAAAAAGAAGAATCTTAATTGTGAAACAAGAACTCAGTCTAATCATCGTTTCGAATGTTCATTCAATCGCAAGAGTTGTGTTCATTGATATCAGTCCTTTTACGCTTTGAGTGTCATGCGGCAAATCTGAATACAAATCAATAAACCGTTTTTCATGAGTTCTCCCAGGACATCGCCAGCCAACAGCCGTCTATTGGAACTGCACGGATTAAACAAGTAATTTAGGAAAAAAATTGCAAATCTAATAGAGATGATCGATAAAATATTAGACTAAAATTTAAAAAGAATAACCGTGCATCAACGGGCGCTTGCATTAACAGTAATAGCAATCGTAGCCGGCGCTTTAGAGTTCCGCTAAGCACCGTACAGATCAATCGATCACTGATCAAGAGTTATAAGGCCGCCCATAGTATCGCCAGGTTCCATCTCGCTCAATAACTTTACATGCTCCGATCGATCGATGAAATAATAGCTTGTTGTTGTTATTGATTGTTTAGCAGCATTATTAACTATGAATACGTTAATAGCTCTGTTATCAGTGACTTATTCATGAATTTTAAAACGCCTTAAGCTCGGTAAAAGCGGTTTCATTTTGAGTAGTATTTTTAGATATTTATAGCAAACTTTGTTTATAAATTTTAATAGCATTTAAACCATTACCGTTGCGTTAATGTTCTTATCTGATAATTGTCGTGTCGAGTAAAAAATCTTTACAAGTGAATAAAATTGGTGTCTTCATCTCTACGAAAACAATTCAATTTATTTTACACATTACTTCGAATTATACAATTATGCTATATACCTTACATTAGTATAATAGTCAGCGTACATTCAAATAAAGGTTCAAAGATTTTATTGGTGAAATATATCTTTGTTAATATTACTTTTACAGTAGAAAAATTTTTAATCGTATATCGTTCTATTTTTGTACTAATTACTATTATTCTTTGGTAAAGTCTAAGTAATTTGTTTGCTCCAGCTTATTCACAGAAGTGTTCCCAAGAACTGAACACCTGCCGTTCCATTTTTTTTGTGTATCGGCAAAACTATCAAAGATCTCTAAGCAGCAAATAAATGTTTGCGTTTATTTATAGCTTCACACACTTTTTTAACTGCACATTATAATTCCAACTGTTGAAGTTGAATGATGATAATACATGTCTAAGAAAACGAGATAGTCATGCACTTAACAAATTTTGAAATAAAATATTTAAATTTAATGAATTAAATAAAACTGAAATGAATAGAATTACATTAACTATATTTTCGCAGTAACATCTATTCGATTAAGAATTTCTCGCTTAAATACAGATTGGTCAAATGTTGTCCTTTATAAAATATGCGTTTTTAAATTGTAATAACCACATATACCTTAGATGCTATAACTGGCAAATTTCATAAACAAAGTAAATTGATTAAAATTCTAATGGCTGTATTCAAAAGTGTTCCAATTAATACTAAAGTCAATAGACTTAATGCAAACAATTGTTAAAATCGCATCCGATCAATTCTCTTTTCAAGTCGTTCTTTCTTTAGATAGATTGATTTGAGATACGTCGAATACAATGCTAAATTAGAAATACGGGAAATTTACCTTCCGTTTAATTGAATACCTTAGATGCCAGACGCCAAAAGCGAATATCGGACTGATTTACAATCAATTCTGATCTGATCTCAAGGAATTTTCAAATGTCCTGTTTATTGCTGGTTTGCTACAGTTTAGTTTGATGTTATTTGATTTTTACTTTAGCCGTAACCTTGCAAGTTTAGGTAGAGCAACCAGTAAAAGGGTCAAGTTTAACGGTGAATAACATTGAAAAAATCAGGTTTACTCGATTTTCGAACATACCACCAAAAATATTATAACACGGAAGAAAAGATAGATAAAAAATTTGTTTCACAATTATAAAACGTCTTTAACATTTTGGTAATATAACAACGCAATTGTCCATAGCGATTTAATCTTTCATTACAAAAAGTGTCAGCTATTTCAAGAGCAGAATTGCAGACGTGTTAAAAGAGTACAGAATAAAAATACTTTGTTATATCCTAATTCATTTTTATCTCTCTTAATGTTTAATCCATGACAAGCTGCATCGTGTACGTACTGGCACACTCATGCCATATTTCAAATGAAGCGTCAGAACAATTCCATTTAATTTGTAACATATGTACATACATAACTTTGGCTAGAACCTGTTACAATTATGAATTTTATATTATTAGAGAAAAAAAATGACGTCACAAATACAATATATTTAAACAAAAAACTATTCTCTAAGTCATAAAAATAATTTCTGTAAGGGAAATTATAAAGATCAATATTTTACTGCATTCAGGGTAGATAGAGAACGGAAGTTCTTTATCCCAAACTTTAGTAGGTCACAAGTGTGCTTCCCGTTGTCAACCTACTAGACCCGAAAACAACGTACATTTTTTGCATTCATGATTTAGCCACTGTCACAGCGTTACGGCTTGAAGCAATAAAGTTACGGCATCAAATAGTACTATTTATTTTAAAAATACATGTAATCGTTGATAGAAACATTAGACAAAGAAAACCGCCAATCGTCGTGATATCCACAAGACGGCTTATAAGTAGTTTGCCGGCAATAATCTATTGAAAACGTATGCGATCACTTTTACTGTTATCCAATTTGGAGCGTATCGAGATTGGTTTCCGCTTTTACACGGATTGTGGCGAGCGGTTCTTTGGTGTATTGTTATTAACCAATACCGTGACATTGGAACGTTTGAGCCGCACGTGTAGCAAACTAACACATATTCCAAAACAATATTGGTTCCAAATACCACCAAACTTTCGAGCATAAACCAAAAACAATTTATTAAAAGTTCACGTCAGTTGAATTAGTGATTCTTCAAGTCAATCTGATTTCATATCTGTGACATTCGGGTCAGGAGCATCGTGATCTGAGATTACTGCGATACGTTGATCTTTATTATTTTCACGATCAGTCAATGATGATGACGAGTCATGTTTTCAATTAGACATTCTGTTTGCAAAAATGATTACTGATAATTTGTTTAAAACAGAGCCCGTTATTGTTTTACATTAATTTATTAAGATGAAAAGAAAAGAAGCAAAGTGTATCAAATGAATGTGTATCAAAGCCAATGGAAACTAAAGTTGAACCAGTCAAGCTCGAAATACAGAATTCTGTAGGTAAGTGTTGCTAATGAATTAATACATCATTCATTTTAACACAAATAGTAGTTATTTCATGTTATAACATTGCAATAAGAAAATAAAATATGAAATACCTGAACGCGGCTGCTTGACAATCGTTCTCCTCGCGGCACCAGCCTTGACATTCGTATAATGACAGGTTACGTACTGTATAATACGCGGTTCCCGCAAAATCGACATCTGTCAATTTTTCGAACGCGATTCGACCTGGAACAAAACAGACCATGTTAGAAAATTCTCTCTTAGAAACTTTTCGTAAAGGGCGCAAAGATTTTAGGAAATGATTATAAGACCACACCTTCATCTCTGTTATTGCTACTCACAACACTTGGAACACTTGGAAGGGTTTTCGAGTGTTGCGAATGCCGATAAAAAACGATGGGCGCTTAGCAACAGATTTTCTATCCTATTTCCTATTGCCTACTTCCACCATAAGTGAAGACAGTAGTAGATTTTAAACTCTCGATGTTATGAAGCTATTTACTTACTAAGTACGGATGACGCCTGTAAAAGTAGAAGCGCTAAAGGCGCCAGGCCTAGCGCATTCCCAGCCATAATGACGAAGCTTCAACTGAAACAAAATATCATAATTAGTTTCAATATGTTGGTAGTCCGAATTATATTAAACGACAAGACACAGACACAAAAAGTTCAACGAATGGATTTTTAAAAATCTTCGAAGTCTAAAGAAACAAGAACCAAAAAAGATATAGGCAAAAGATGATAGGTGAAATGTGGATTGACAATTTATTTTTCCCTCAATTTAGAATTTAATACAGTGTCTATGAATAATGTACGTGATTAATGAAGAATAATGTAGGTGATTGTTCAGCACAAGTTTAAAAATAGCATAAAGAGAAATAATGGCTCTTCCTTCTTTAGAATTTTTTTTTTACCTTGAATATTTGCAAATCATGTTAGTGGTATGCAGGTCAAGATCAAGACAAACAGAGGTCCACAAAAGCCAACAGGAAAGCTGGCGAATACGCATTTACATTTAGTTTCTGAATTGCGATATTGCTTTCACTGGCCTTTTGATCAACTTGATGAATGAACTTTTTAAAACGTGAAAGTAAAACGATTGTTGTATCACTCTTTACGTAGAGAACGACTAAATTCATTCTTTAGCATGTTTAATGAATCGGACGGACGGACAGCTTTCGATCGCTTTGTAACGTTTTGCTCGGTTTAACACGTCCATTAAATATTCCAATTCAGTCCTCGCGAACTAAATGTAATAAAGTTTTTTTTTCATAAACGTGATTCGAAGCTATCAAAGAACAGAAAGCTGTTTTTTTTTATCATGTTTAAAAATAAAACTAATTACACTTAACGCGTACCGCTATTTAAATTTGGGGTACTTTCTCAAAAGACACAATTTCACTGAAAAGAAAATATTCTGAATTCCGGTTTCGGATCGACCTGGCATCCGTTCATGATCAATATTATATTGGTTGATACACTTAAGTTTATTTTTGAAAACATTCTTTTTTATTCAGAAAGAGCTTTCTATAAATATTAAGAAACAAATTTGAATGATCGTAGACGGTATGCTCGGGTAACCCATATAAAGGCACCGTTCCAACGGTCATATATAAACGCATAAACTATTATGAGGCATGAGTCTTAAAAATTCGCGGAAGAAGGCGTTATTGCGGCAAACTTTTTACTCTAACAAACCGCAAACTTTTACAGTTTATCATAACGATCATTCAGAATTATACGTGACACGCTAACATATAAATATACCCATGAAATCATATTAAAATGCGCACTTGCAGACATCTGAGTATTACAAGTAAAAATTACATAAAGTTTACGCGAGTGAACGGTAGTTTTGTTTGTCGATCTAACAACAAAAGAAATTAGGAAAACTGTTACTTCGACTATAAGACGTTCGCAACACAATGGCCACCTTAGCCCAGATGCCTTTGCAGCGGAACCTTGCGATCAATTTTAAAAGCGACCTCAAAAAAGGTTTTTTTTTAATTTAATTGTATCTTGTACTTTTCCTTACGTGTATAAAAACATTTTAACAGGTCTATTATGATCCTGATTTACATATAGTACAATAAAATTAAAGTAAAATAACATTCTAAACCTAAATAAAAGAAAACCAATTTAAGAATATTTTTAATGGATGAATAAAAACGAGAAATAGACGTATAGTATAATTTTGCAAATGAATAACCAGTGTGTATATAATGTATTTCGACTTTCTAGTGCTGGTATACTTAAATGAAAAATAATGTCTACCCATAAGGAATTCATTGCTGCGGCAACGAAGCGGGAAGGACGCAACTATGTGCAATTATGAATAAGGTGACGTATTTTTATATCGCATAATGATGGTAACAGTTAAATAAGAGGCACCAGAGCGCGAGGCCGCAGCCACCGTATGGTTACTACACCATGACCTCGTAAATTGCCCAATTTAACGGTGTAACCGTCTTTATAGGAATCTCTCGCGTCTTGTACATTGCTTTACTAAACTACTGTCAAATTAAGAAAATTTCCAATGCTATACATGTCATTCAATGGTTCAGTTAATATATGATATATTTTTTACTAATTAGTTTATTGTAATGAAAATAAATTTATCCTGTAATTTAATATTCTGTAGTGAATAGTACCTTTGCGTAGTTCTGAGAAGTCTAAGGTGAGCGTGCACTTTGGGTAATTGAGTCAAAGTCAAAAGTTTTTGCTAACATTTTTTTTTTAATTTTCTTTGTATAACCAACGGGCGCGCTTTGTAGATTATAATCTCCCAGCAAGAGTTCAAAGTCAGCCACCATCAAGCTAACGAGACAGAGTCATTATGATTGCAGGTAACTAGTCAATAATTGGCATATATGTAAGGCTGATCGAAGACGTCATTATCTCAGCCACTTTGATTTTCTTATCGCTGGCGAGTTGCATAGAAACAAGTTTTATTGAACTTGTTTTGCTTGTTTTTTTTTTCTCTAAGAAAACTATATTTTTTGAATTAAATACGTCTTCTGTTTACATGGTTTCTGGTCATGACAAAAATCCTATAATTTCCACCGAGTTAAAATCATTAGTGTCTCATTATTATAATATCACACAACCGTGAAAATATACGTTAATAAGGTGATTGTAATAGCCACTCCTTCATATCCATTAACTTCGAATTTTAACAACTTTACTGGCATCCTGTAATATGCTTTATATCTGTGAGCCTGTCAAAAAACTTGTACCACAAATAATATATTTTTCGCTTTGTTACACGCATCCATTAGTATTGTTATTGTTTCTGATAAATTGGTTGTGTAATTTGTATTTATTTTAAATTATTGATATTGATTGTATGATTTGTATATATAAGGTTGGCAACTTATAAACCCGCCAAATTATTTCGACCAACTTCTAGGTTTTTACAGACACTTCTGGAATAACGTAGTACAATATACAAATAGAGCATGAGTCTGCCGTCTCAATCTTAATGACTGCACTTCAATCAGTAAAGGTTACGAAAACCATAGAAATTTCTCGTAGGTAACTACGACTGCTCTAACTTCACGAATTTCGTTTAGGTCAGAAAGCGACCCAGGCAACTTCGATTATATGTGCTACAATGGATGAAGTTTTACGCTCATAAGATACTGACAAACATTAGTTCAGAAGATTCAAGAACGGAAGTTTCGATATTGAATTCGAAGATTTGATGATTCTCATCCAAGACGGCCCCTTACAGTAAAGGTAGAGGAATTAACAAAACTTATAACGGCAGATCCCAGATTAAGTTCGCGTTGCCTGGCAGACCAGCTTCACTGCTCTTGAAATAGAAAACAATCTGTATATCTTAGGATTTACGTGAAAATATTCAGATTGGTTTCCGCACGAACTAACACCACTTCGACTTCAGAGGAGAGCCAATGTGTGCATGGAGTTGCTGAGTTTGCATCGTACTAATGAATGGTTGCAAAATTTTACTACAGGAGATGAGAAATGGGTCACTTACGTCAATTTTACTCGTAAGCGCCAGTGGCTTAAAGCTGGAGAAACAGGTGTACCTACACCAAAACCTGACGCAAGCAAAAAGATGATTTTAAGTGTATGATGGGGAATAAGCGGGATTAGTTATTGGGAGCTTTTGCCAACTTATAGTACAATTACAGCCGCTATTTACTATAAACAACTAGATCGTGTTGCAGCTAGATTACCAAAAAATCAAAGTAATGTTTATTTTTTACACGACAACGTCCCACACAGCTAGAGTAACTCGTAAAAAAATATTTCATTGGGATGGACTGTACTTCCCCACCCACCGTACTCAACAAACCCTTTGCCTTCTGATTACCACCTGTGTCGTTCTCTATCAGATTACTTACAAGATAAAAAATTAAGGGATGAAGAACATCTGAAAAGTGAACTCACAACCTTCTTCAATCAAAAGTCTAAAGACTTCTAAAAGCAAGGCATTCTATCTCTACCAACGCGTTGGTGACAATTAGTAAGCCATGATGGTGCTTATATAATTGAAAAGTAATTTTATTAATAATACAAAAATAAAGAAGACTTCGAATCTTAGATAGCGGGTTTATATGTTGCCAACTAATATAATATTAATCTTAAAATGTCTGTCTAACAAACTCCACATTCCTGAAAATACTACAATACATAAAATCAGTCATAAGCTTCCTTCTCACCTTGACATGGATTGAAAAGAATGTATTTGTGAATAACTCACAAATTGCAAAGATATGAACTAATAAGAAAATATAACTGTTACTTAACCTTTACACTTTCCGCATTAAAGCTTAACACCGGAAAAAGAAACGTGTTTAACGCAAGTTTCCGGCGATACATCTAAGTGATTGCATTCCTAATGGGCGTTTGTACAAATGAGTGTGACCTTATTCACATAGATTATTTAAATCTGGCTTGACGCAAATGTTTTACTATGTCATAAACGGTGAATTAGAATAACAGGTGAAAAATACAATAAAAGATTCATATAGCTAATGCAGTGCCCAGTTTAATACGTTTAATTTTTATTTTTTACGTTTTTTTCAGCATTCGATTAAAGAAAGAATTAAATGAAGATCACTGATAAATGCCCATTTATTATTGAAAACAAATTATTGCCTCAATTAGTAAGCATGACTAACTTATTTAGAGTTAACAAGGAACAACGGGACAAAAACCTGGTCATGTTTATTCATTAATGCCGCCTCATGCTCATCATAGGTCAAGAAATTAATAATAGAAAATGGTTTATACTATTCCTACAATCAGCATATTGGAATGAAGCAATTCAGAAAGCATTAAGATCTTTTTTAAGTTAATAATAAAATAATTTTTAATATTTAGTTAACTAAAATTACATAATCAAATAATTTTTCCCCGTTTTATCAAAGACTGATTTTCGGTGCTCAGTATCAACCGAATTTGAACATGGCATGATAACAAACTATAGAAAGCATAAATACATTTTAGTCTATTAATAATTACCTCCACAAAACATAGTACAATTATACCTAATCATCTATGATCACTGTGACAGAGTAGTTGCACAAAAGCAATAACAAATCGTATAGAAATTAAAAAATTTAAATTATACACAAAAAATAAAAATGTAGAGTGACTTTTTACAATAGATGTGTTTAATACTTCTACATTAGTTTAGATCCTAAATTAAATTTAATGCAAATCGGTCTCAGAACGCTTCTTTTCAATTACAGCTAAGTTGTATCCAGTCGCTTAAGTTGGCGTGTGCTTACGCGCGGTTCAAGCGCAAGGTCACAAGTTAAGTCGTCTGCTCGAACATCAGATATGACCGAAAACGCCAATGATCTAGAGCACGTAAAAGGAATTTTAATATACAGAAAAGTTTTATCTTGAACAATTCAAAGTCAACGAACTTAAAGATATTCCTTTTAGAGTCAATAAGCATTTCTTAGTCAGTAACTGATAAGTCGGATATTTAACCACGGAGCAAAGATATTTTTTTTTAAATATACAACTATAATTTACTTTAATCGTGAACTTTTTGCATATTATAAGAGTTAAAATGTAAATAAGTAGTCAAAACATTTTATAAATAACCATTTTCAGGTCAAAAACTTTAAAGTTAGCCATTATACCGAAAGACGAACTAAAAAATTATAGTATAATTCGAAATAAGAAAAATCATATTGGAAAAATATAGCATTTTCAACAATAGACGACAAAATGAAATAGATTGTAATGACATTATATCCCTTGATCTTTGCGAATTTTCTACATTTTATGACAAAAGTTTGTATTGGTTGATTTCGATTTTTACTATGAATGACATTTGTTTTACATAAATATATAAATGCATTTTGGAATAATTTAAAATTGAAGAAAAGAAGTAAAAAAAGAAAAATTATAGTATACATTTTTTACAACTTAATCTTACTTATGCATTGTAAACAACACTGATCATATTCAAATGTAAATTAAAATCGTATTCTTTTTTACGACCGGGAGTGAATAATTTATGTTCTATTGGAACTTCACCTTTATAAGATTAAGTTGTGTTTTAATCCGAGGCGCCGGTCGTAAATCTGTACGTCACAAGTAGCAATAACAATGGGCCGAACTTGACCGAGCAGTAACGGTACCCGACGGCTCCGCGAGACAATGCGTGTGAGCTGACAGGTTGCTCTGTGCTCGCCTGACCCAATTATCGACACCAACTGGGCCATCTGTTTTCGAATACGTGTGAAATACAAACTTTCTACAGCGATTTGCGCTCTTAAATTGTTGGTAATTTCATAAAAATTGGAACTGATATTATACCCTATAATATAACTTCTCACGATGTTTTTTTTTTTATATAAAATATATATTTGACCACCGCTGATGTAAAGAACATCTTCATAATTTTAACAACTTAACAAACATGTAAAGAATACATTAATGCTTATCTGTGTTTATTGACTGCAGGGACTACTAACAAATCGTTAACCAATTTTTGACGTGTACTGATGAAATCTTATTTGCACGAAGACAAACACGACCTTTTTTATCACCCACAAACTGTTTAATATATAAAATGTTTTCGAGAAAAAAGTGTAAAATTATCGGTACCAAAATTTATATTTAATTTAAGCTTCGAGTAAATATATTATAATTCAAATTTGGGCTTCGAATTAAGCGATGTATATATTAGTCGCGACCAACAGTTAATATTTTCTAGTACACATTCTTCATGATAAGAGAACATGAGGTTTGATATTCTAAAGACAAAAAAATAATACCACAAATAATAGAATAAAAGACTGTCATGGTTACAGCATTCACTTCGTCAATGCTTAATGATGATTTGGGACGACATTGAAAAATTGGAACAAAAAATATATGTACATGTAACAGTTGCAATGCTGCTACGATTATATCTAGGTAACACTGAAAATGTTTAGAAAAACGGCTTAATGTAGAAAGTTGCCAATACTTTTATTGTTTTTCGAAGTAATCTCCGTTCCTCTCTACACATCG
>DWLR01002110.1:0-16235 GCA_018246295.1 Papilio alexanor hazarajatica
CTTTAAAATATTATCATTATTTTATATTTGCAGAATTTCGCGGCACATTTTTATAATTTGACGGCACACAAAAGTGCGGCGGAACATAGGTTGAGAATCACTGTTCTAAACCATTACTCCCCGTTGATGCAAAAATAGTTTTAAAACTTTTTTTGCAATTTATTTATTAAATATATAAATAAACGAGTATACATTCACGCCGGGAGAGGGAACCCAGTGAGGGGGCACACATAGAGATTTTAGAATTTCTAACAACACTGCGGCACACTTTTGCAATATAAATTTGTCTTGTCCCTCCCTTCTTTTCAGCCAACCATTACTATACCATTGTACTTGGAATAATGTAAAATTATACATTACACAAAAGGACAGGAAAATTATGGTGATTATTCCAACCTAAAATCTAAAGTTTGTAAACAAAGGGTACACCTCACTTTTCACGCTACACATCGTAAATTCCAAAATATTTGAGGAAATCAACTTTTTCATAAATTATTATTAGCTATCCATTCACACATTTTCACTTCGCTTTATCTTCCAGATTCTATGAAATTACTAAATTTCCGATAAAAATATAAAATAATTTAACGGCCGCCATCTATAGTTTGTAACGTTTATTTAGAAATTTTAGGTTTTGAGTTGGAATGGAATGGTTTGGAATGAACTTAACAAAGTTTGGATTTTTTGCTATTATATCGAAAAACAAAAAAAAGTAAACAAAACGTAACCTGTGCAGGTAGGCTGGCGCCTTGTTGAGCAGCGTGTAGTATTGGCGGACGAACTCGCGGCCGACGCTCTGCGGGGACGGGGACGCCTCCATTACCATCGCTGTTGTCGACAATGCGCACTAATGCTGCTCGCTGCTCGCTGCCACCGCTTGACGCTGTGCGACTCGCTGCAGCAAACACAACACACGCCCACTTAAACAGACGTACCACAAGGGCAAACGTTTACATTACGAGTAGTCAGATCACATTTATATACCAACGACTAGTCATTCTTACACAATAGTCATGGTACTTATAACATGGGTTATTTCCTATCTGTTGTGGGGTGTCAACTTTGTAACAACCCATCTTTTATGCTAAGCCAATTTTATTCAATATTTTTAACGAAAACAGACAACAGAATGTGTAATTAATTATATACTTTAATTAGAGTGATATCATTGTAACCCTACGGGAGATCAAAAATAGATATTTCTTAGAGATAACCAATTATTAAGCAATAGCATGTAAAGATTCATTAGCAGATATATTTGATTATTGGTGGTGCCTAACTAATCCATTTATCTATTTAAAGCAGGGATCGACAACAGGTGAATGGAAAGTCCAAGGTTAGACCACCAAATATTGTGAAGTATATCAACACACTAATTTAATCAATGTTTTCATATAACTGGTCTTTATTTATACATTTGAATATCCCTCTGTTTCTACAGTGCACTTTGCTCTTTGCATGTTGCACTTTTTTAACTATAAACTATATTCAGACTTGCACAACTACTTGCAGAGTCCTTGTTCAGTTGGGTTCAGTTGAGTTACATTTTATTATATTTCTATATTATTTACTAGCCACCAGTACCAGTTAGTACCAGTCTTGTACAGGTAGCAAGACATGCATGTTGTATGCATTTAGTTGTCATTCCACATATTGGCATATGGTTTTTTCAATGATTATTCCTTAATAATATTTTAGCCAATTTACAGAAAAGTTTAATTACACACATGAACCTTTTAGTCATAGTGAAAACTGTAAAAATCAACAAATTAAACAAATAAAAAAATAATCAATTAAATTACATATGAACACTAGAATAGCGAATAGCTATTCACCAATAATAAAAGTAAATAACAAAGAAAATTTGCACATATTCCTGATGAAAACTAATAGCATTAACAACCTTACAAACCTATAAATATTAACTGTAAAATATAAAATCAAAACTAAAATGTAATTTAATTGCAATTTTATATTTAACTGTGTCTGTATATGCGGTGTGCAGGGAAACACCGGCAGGAGATCCTGCTTTATAAGTAGTCAAATAAATATACATAAATTTAAATCATTTAAATAAATTAATTATACATTTATACAAGTATTTTCAGTTAAAACGGTTTACAATGTCACATGTGAAAAAATCATTTATACCGTTTACAATTTTTTTTTATGTACTCTGAGCATACATATTTCTTTTTGATCTCAGCCATTTTTTATGCATCTATGTGTACAGAACAACCTTTCAATTGTATAATAATTTCTATTCTTAATTCATAAATAAAAAATCAGTAATGTTCATCTGTAGTCAGCGGAATGATATGATTGGAAGTTGACTATGCACACAGGACTTTTTATTTAAGTTAATGAATATCAACAACATTAGGTACATAGACGTACTAAATCCAGGGGGTTGCTGCCCTCCACTGTCCCCGCTCCCATGGGTAACTATTATATAGTTCACTAGTTTACCTGTATATTTATAACAAGTAGTACAATATTTTAAGTATACCACCTCACCTCAGCCTATGATCGTCCACTGCTGGACATAGGCCTCCCCCATTGATAACACCATTGGGGGGAAATGTGCCATAATCGCCATGCTTGGCAGGCAGGTTGGCGATCGCAGTATGTTCCACCGTACTAAGAAAAGGACATTGCTGCCCGTCCTCCAGTGGTCTTTACATGCAGACACAAGACAAACAGACATGTTTATGCACACAAATGTTTGTCTTGGGTGGGAATCAAACCCACACCCTGCGGCACGACAAGCAAGTGTCTTGCCACTGCGCCAACTGCCAATTTTAAGTATACACAAGTTCACAATTTCAAGTACAGTAGAATCTAGATTATCGAATCAAATAAAACCAGGGTTGTTCCGTAAAATAGAAAATCTGGATGAATTCAGTCATTTCAAATAATAATTAAATTTTAATAAGTTTTTTTTTTATTGTAAAAAAGGGTTTTACATATGTCTTTTAGACAATTCTATATCAAAAAAATCGATAAACCTATGTAATAAAAAAATTTGGTTGGAAATAATTTATGATTAATCTTTGACGTAACAAATCACTTCTTTTCATTGCAGCTAAGTCCCTGACGTGCTTCAGTTGTAATAACTACCTACTAGCAGGAGTACCTAAATGTCGGGGGCAGGAAAAAAACTCATCGTAACATGTCTTGTTGCGCCATCAAATCATTTCTAAGTCAGTAATTAAAGCCGTGAAGACAGAGTCTGAATAATCGTATAGCTAGATAATCAATGTTCGGATAATCGAGATTCTACTGTACAAAAGTTAAACTTTCTATTTTATCCATCCTGTATGAACTTCCTTAGACTGTTTAAATTTAAATTTCATTTCAAAGTTTATTTCCAAAGAACATATTTTGACATTAAGGTTGCTTTTAGAAGATTTTGTGTTAATTAAATGCAAATATTGAAGCACAGTGTAACTCTTTTAAGTAATATGAAAAGTTGCTTAAAATTTTGATTTATAATTAGTTACTAAATGAATTGTTTTACATAGTAAACAGTAAAGATATCAAATCATCATATCCAATTATAAATAGTTCAGTTAATCACAGAACTCTCTGCATCACATAAACTCCTTTCATTTATTAAACTTTTTCATAGGATATTTTAAGATATTCTATTAATTTGTAAATTGAAACAAAAGGTTCAAAGTATATTTTTTACATACTGAATTTAAAAACAGTTATTCGTATTCGGCTTATATAAAACAAGAACATTCCACAGCATTAGAATCTTTATGTATAGTGATCGCACTCTTAAATCAAAAACCTAACGATGCAAAATCTGAAAGGAGTATCGCGATTTGTCAAAGTACGCATGGCGCCTCAAAACTAATATATCAAGCTCTCATCATTCGATTATCAAAAATAATACTACATTGGGTAATTTTTTAGTGTATAATGGAGAAAAAAACTCATAAAAGAGTAATATACACGTTACAGCCAACGTATTGGCGTAACACCGATACAGTAGGTCTTTAACCTATAGAATTATATGTTTCCGCCGACAGTCAAAATATTGGAATTCTCGTGTATTCCAAACATTTAAAACACGTAAAAACTTACCTCAGTAAATTTTAGGCATCAAAATGATATAATCAGCAGCAAATCGTCTCGAAATTCGCTTAATTTTAACAATAAATAAGGACTGAAAACAGAAAGAGCCTACCTCACCGTTTAGTGTCAATTTGGATATAAATGTTACCTTATTTAGTTTAAACTAGAATAAGGTGTTGGAATATTATAATAAAAAAATGCATTGGTTCAAAAAAAGAAAATTTAGGTAAAACACCGTTAAGTTAGAAATGCTAATTAATAAGTAATATTGAAAAAAAATACGATATAAAGTGTAAAAAAAGGAGTATAAAGCTAAAACCTTTATAATTAACAACTTAAAACCAAAAGTGTTGTGTTCCATTATTGTGTGTATAAAACCAAGTGTTCCGCAGTTTTTGGGAGTAAGATTAACAAATAAAAAATAGCAGTAAGGCAGACAAAGCAAAACAGTAATATAATTTATGTAATTAATAAAGTAATTTTTAGATATTTGGTTTTTAATGTTATTTTATGTGAAATATTAATTTGTTTCTAACATTACAACATTCTAAACAGTCAATCACACTTTTGACGATCCCGGTTAAAACAAAATTGATAAATTTTATAAAATTTTAAAAAAGATAAATTAACATCTGTAAAGTATTTCATTTCATTTTGAACGCATGTTTAGTTTTGTTAAGTTATTGGCGGCAAACCAACGATACACCGTTGGCACCGGTATTGATCTATGCTTGCTTCTACTATCTCTTTTGGGTAAGGCTTAAAGCTATCTTTTACCCTTGTTGACACAAAAGGAATGCCATTGACCTCAGCAAACATCTTGTCGCTCATTGGTTAAAAATTGTAGAAGGGATAAAATGCTTGCCAAAATACCGCGTCTATGTCGTGCTGCCAACATTGTAAATGATTTCGCGCCGACTCATCGCCGGCTTCCGTTCCTCCTTCTGCGTTTGGCGTTCATTGTTGAAGGTCGTGTGCGGACCTTAGTTATTAGTTTATTATTAATAAGCCTACACTTAAGTCAGTCATGGCCAATAACGACAATTTCGCGCAAGATGTCACGGAAAGTCAAGTAAATGGAAACATAGAAAACGGTGGCGGCGATATTCAAGAAAATAGTAGTGGTGAAGCGTCGGGACGCGATGACGACAGGTAAAGTTAGCTTCTTTTATTCTTCCGGGCTCCTTTCAAACAATAACTTGAATGTTGTCTTTCAAGTTTTACTTTTAGTTTAATATATTGAGAATTATTAGCTTGGAAAAAATGTGCTTTTCCAGTACCATCCTTTTTCACCCGCAATGGCGTCGGCGGTCCGGCATTATTATTATCGGCATCCTAATCTATATCAATCCTTAAGGTCTTTTCAAAATTCAATGTTTTCACTTTTGCAGTTGGTTCTTCGCGATTAAATTTCTTTCTTGGATGTGATAGTTTTCATTTCAGACGTTATCTTCGACTTAAATTTCTCGAAATTAGTTCGTAGCCGCATGAAGTTAAAATGGCGTCTTACGCGCGTCTCTCGCACCCGGCTCCGGCGCGGTCCCGTTATCGATTTTTCGCTTCGGGTTCGTTATGCTAGCCTTGTTTCGAATGTTACGGTCATTGAGCGGGCGTGGGCCGTTAGCCGTTTTGCGTAGTTGCAAGATTTTAAATCGGTGGTAGTGGGTATGATTGTGGCTCGGGGGCTTGGGGGCGCTTACCCCGCGCATCTGTGGAGCGCTACTAACTGGCTGTCTCTCTGCAGGTGTGAGCCTGCGCCGCCGCCGAAGCTGCCGCCGGAGGACGTCATGGTATATATCCGCTGGGCTCACACTTAAAGTAAAGCTACCACCAAAAGACCACTCTTTGGTTCGGCCACTTAATTTTGGGCCCCATTCACACTTGCCAATTTCAAGTCTTGTGATATCACTGTAACATTCTTTGTTTACATCTCGTTGTCTTAATTTTAATTATAAAAGTTTCCAGTTTTCCTTTTTGTAACTTACAGGTTGTGAATTTGTTTTGCTGCAGTGCTTGGAGTTTGTTTTTGAACAAAAGTAGCTGTAAAGTACTGTAAACAAGTACTGCATAGTTGTTTAATGTTAAATTGTAATATTTTTAAGTCTAAACATTCTCTGATTCGCGAGTTACTGATAGTTAATTCATCAATTTTAATTTCTTTCTACCTGAATTTACAGAAAACTCTTTGTGGGAGGCCTGAGCTGGGAAACTACAGACAGTAAGTCATCGCTAATCACCTATTTTCCCCTGTTAACTTTTTCAATAAATGTTTTTTCATCTATCATAATACTTTTAACATTTAATTGGTTTGAATTTAATCTTAAGTTTTCCACATAGACCACTCAATATTGTTATGATGAATATTTCAGTTCTGCTTCTGAGTTTAATTGAAGAAAGCTTTACCCACAATACTGATGTAATATAGGATACATTTAATCAGTTCAATTCAATTAAAAATGTTAAACTAAGTTTATACTTCCACAGAGGAGTTACGTGAGCACTTCAGTGCTTATGGTGAGATTGAAAGCATCAATGTCAAGACAGATCCCAACACAGGGCGATCACGTGGTTTCGCCTTCATTGTTTTCAAAGCACCAGATTCAATTGATAAAGTGATGGCTGCAGGAGACCACACAATCAACAATAAGAAAGTAGATCCAAAGAAAGCAAAAGCAAGGCATGGGAAGATTTTTGTTGGAGGTTTAAGCAGTGAAATCTCAGATGATGAAATAAAGAACTTCTTCAGCAATTTTGGCACAGTGAGTATAATGTCTAATGTCTTGTTGTAATTTACATAATCGAATTTCTCAATATTTATGATGACAATTCCGGTTTTGGTGAGATAATTAAGATCTAGACTTCCTGAAGAGGAATCCGGGCCACTGATAAATATTGAATTGAATTTGTCAGCAAAGATTGAGTATGTTTAAGTTTAGCAATTAATATTTTACTTTCAGATTATTGAAGTTGAAATGCCATTTGATAAGACAAAGAACCAAAGAAAAGGATTCTGCTTCATTACGTTTGAGTCTGAGCAGGTTGTCAATGAGCTCCTCAAGACTCCCAAGCAGACCATTGCTGGCAAAGAGGTGAGATTTTATTTTCATGTTATTGACCTTAAACTTTACTGTGACTATTATACATTTAAATTTAAAAAAAAAAAATGGTTTGCAGTAGTATTATTAAACTTCATCTGATGAATTCAAAATAAACTACATAAAAATAACTTGAATTTAAAACTACTTGAATTTTATATTAAAATATAGATCCTAATTATTAACTAGTTATACTATACAAAAACTAATTATACTAGAAATATAAAATTTAAAAGTTATTTAGAATACTAATAATTCTTCTTGAAATACTAATAATCCCAATGGTCAATACAATCATTGATTTAAAAAATGATAACAATTTAAACTGGTAGGTGCTTTGTTGATTCACATTGCAATTATTTGTTGAGTCATAATTCTACATGACCAACATTTCCTTGGCTATATATTTATTTGTTTAAACGTGTTTCAAATAAAATTTGGATTAAGAGAATGGATGTCGATTTTAATATCAACAACATTGTGTTGGCAGTCTACATTGTTTGAGATTTGTTTCCAGCCATGTTTTGCTCTTACGAGTGTCTTTCAACTTGTTTATAGGTAGATGTAAAGCGCGCTACACCTAAACCTGACGGCCCCGGAGGAATGGGCGTTCGTGGCGGCAGGGGTGGCCGGGGAGCCCGCGGTGGGCGCGGAGGCAGAGGGGGCTATGGCGGCCAAGGCACCTGGGGCAACCAGGGATACGGCGGCTACGGCTACGGGCAGGGCGGCTACGGCGGCGGTTACGATGGATACGGATATGGCGGCTACGGATACGACGGCTATGGCGGATACGGCGGTTACGATTACTCCGGCTACCCTAATTACGGTAAACGCGGCAAGCAGAACTACTAGGGGCGAGGTTCGCTAAGCACCGCTCACCGACACATTACCTCGACTGATGTTACCTGATTTTTAGCATGTAAACGTAGAGTAAGGATAGGTTAGCGTGATGTTGTGTCCCGGATGCTGCCCATGCTACTGCTGAAGTGTCATCTGAAATTTTCCCAGTCTGCATTGCAATTAAAAAACTGACAAAAAGCCTGAACTCGAAGTCAGTGGATTATAACATTCAGTGGAATATAACATTCGATATATAATAATTAAAAAAAAATGCATAAATTTTAAACATTTTGGGTCGTTTGCAAAGAAGAGTAAGGCGAGCCCAGTCCACTAGCAATGTGGGAGATGATGTCACTGGCTGTCAGGTCAGATGCGTGTCCCCGCGTGTGCGGCGGCGGGGCGGCGCACGGGCGGCGTGCGGGCACTAGCGAGTAGCGACGACGGGCGAGCCTCCGTCCTTGAGATGCCTATTTACCTTGTATGTGTTGATCCACTCGGAGCAACGTGGACCTTAGGTGTACGATTTAGTGTAGAAAATATTTATTTTTCTATTATAACTACGTATTTACATGGATATTCTATCGAGATAATGTGTAGTGAATGTTGTCGGAGACAATATATATCAATATAACCAACGGTTCTATCTAATCATTTTTCGAGTAATAAGATTTTAATCATTTTACGTAACTTGTTTCCGAGAGATCATATTTAATTTGCGCTATTTGATTTATTTCCACTAATTTGCATTGCCGTGCAGGCGGGGCTCGGGGCGACTTCGCCCCCTCCCCGCCCCCCACTCTGTCAGCGTAGTAGCAAGTGCCCACGCAGCTATCGATCACTCTTTATCATTGTTTCACTGGGTACTGTATTTTGTACATATGTTATCTGCCTTACGTTTTATAAGTGTTTATTTGTAATACCACTTTTGACATATGTAGCAATGTCGCCCGAGTTTTGTTTGTTTATTGGTATTTTTATTTACCTATTAACACTCTCGCCACATGCTACATTTGGGAAATTGGGGTAATATATGGAGAGACATTGTGAAAGTGATAAAGATATGATGAAGCTTTTGAATAAAGCACTGTTACAAAAATCTCAATGTGTTTCCATATATTTGATCCCAATCCACATCCCGACCACGTCACACGCCACAGGCCGCAGCCAGCGCCGCCGCCGCCACTAATCTTGCATGCTCTGGGTGCAACACGCTGTCGATTCTCTTTATACCCATGACAACACGACAATTTGCTATTAACAACTACTTAAGTAATTAACATTTTTGTCTAACTTAATTGGTTTTATATAAATTTTAAATTTGGAGATCTCGAGGTTTAAAGAAACATTAATAATAGATTAAACCAAATGCTTTAAATTTAATTCATGCAAAGAAATTTTATTTTGTGGAAAACACTACGTCACTAATTACTTACAGATTGACAATGATTACAAAGAACAAAGGTTAAATAATAGCAAAATTGTTGTACCAAAAGTTGTATTGATATGCTATACAGATTACATTTTGGAGGAATAATATATTAATTTAATAATGGCTATCTAGAATCAATGATTTTTTCATAAGGTTTAGAGTTGGTGGTTATACACATGCAGGCATTATCATCACAATCCAACCTTAAGTTGCGGTTTACTTGTTTGCTCTGCAAAAGATTTATGCAAGAGTAACAATCGCAGTATATTTACGATAATGACTTTCTGGCAGTGCTAGAATAGATCTAATAATATACTCCCGTCTTTGACGCATCTTAGAATAAATGATTAGGGTGTTATTCTTATAATTATTTAGTTAAATATTATGATTAGAATTCGATAGAGGGTTTTAAGTGGTACTAGGCTAGTGGTAAAGTTTTTCTGCTACAACACACATAGTTAGAAAAGTGTGCATTAACTTGGGAAGATGTCTGAAGGGGTCCAAAAGAGCTAGCAGGGTAAAGCGCTAATAGGCTCGGACTAATGGATTGTATTGCGGGCAGACTACGGCGGATACGGAGGGTACGAGGGCGGCTACGGCGCGCGCGCGGCTCCACGCGGGAAAGGTACTGCCGACCCTCTGCCTCTTTCCACGCCACATTTACTCCATCTCCCTCTCTACTACGACGATTTGATGGAATTTATTGCTAGATTCACTTCCTTCGATTTTTTTGATGCCAACAAAGGAGTTACTATTGTTTTTTTTTTCTATACCAGAAGGTGGCAAACTAGCAAGCGGCCACCTAAGTGACCGCTACCCAATCATCTTGGACATCTGCAACAAGCACTCGCGAGTTGTAGATGTGTTGCCTACTTTTTAGAAAAATCTGCAATTTCTGTTTCTCTCCGTATCCCACATCCCGTCAAAACAAATGTTTAATATTTAGACTTTACTTTTTTTTATAGTATTGATAAAATTACTTTGTAACTCAATATTAGGTACATGTTGTATAATCACAAATGCATATAGCATATAGTCGGAATTTAGAAACTTAACATTCACAGATTTTTGTGCAACCCTAAATTTATGAAAGATTATAGTTCCTTATTCCGTTTCATATATTTCCGTCAAAACGTCGTAGTTCTTGCAATAGTTGTCACTGAGTCCATGAAGTTTGCCGGCTTTCGTAGATCTGCCTGTCTTGTAGCGTCTCTAGTCCTTATCTATTCACACATTTCTAGGCTTATAAATAGTTAGTTGTGATATTGTATATGGCAATATGATTTCATTTATAACTAAGTCTAGTTTTAGGTGCGTTCCTTCGGGTTTAAAAATATTTTTGAATAAATTAATGGCTATATGAAATTTTACATCAGCACCTTTTGAATGTAAGGTCTTAGTTATAAATGTCTGCCTGCATAAATTCATTAGAAAATGCATCCATATTTCTACATTGTAAAAATCGACTGCAATTGCCATAGTGTTACCGCGTCGAGCTTACATGTTTGCTAGTGGTGGATCATTGACTAGTATAGCATCATCCGTTAGTGTTTGTAGACTTAGGACTTAGCGACATTTAGGCAGTGTATGGAATGATTTGCAGCGGGCTACCAGGGCGGCAAGCAGCGCGGTGGCGGCGGCGGTCGCGCCAACCAGAGGCACCAGCCCTACTAAACTCTCTGTACCTGCCCATAGTCATCTCAGTCCAATAATAAGGTAAGCCTCATAGGCTATTATTCTTTTAATTCTGATCACGGACAGTGACAGCCTATCGAAGGCCCTAGACCCCGATCATCTGTTCTTATGTCAGTTGCCAAAGGTATTTGGTTGTCTGGGGATCACATTATTAAGAATAAATAAGTTGTCACTAATGAAAAATGTTGGGGCCTTGAGACCTTTATCGCGGTAGCTGACATACTTGCCGCTTAACTTTGTGGAACTAATAATTGTAGTAAATGTGGCTAGGCTGTACGCATGATGTAGCAATTACAAATATAAACAAAGCAATTTCTCGAAATTTATTTTGAACAACATATTACTTTTTCAGCAGTCATTTGAAAATTGTACTATTTAATTAGTCAAAGATAAAAGGCAATAGTTGTCAATAATTTAAAATTTATGTCCCTATGTGGCCAGTTTTAATTCAATTCGCGAGACATTAGGAAGTTAACTTTTCCAAATAAGTTTTTTCGAAAAAACATTAAGAAAACTGAACATTAACAACATTTTGTACAATAATTGACCTCATTATAGTGGTATTATGTTCTATTTATAATATATATGATTAGTTATAAACAATATTTGTGTATTAAACGCCAGTAAAACGATTTTATTTGTACGTTCTTGCTTGAAAATGTAGGCACATATTTGCAGTAGCATGATGATGGCCCTTTGACCCCTATCTTCCATTGTTACCTGTAATCTGCTACAATGTATTTTTCGGCTTTGTTCTATCTCCCTAGACTACTGCATCAAATTAGATAAAAATGTTTTTGGAGAAACAAAAGCGATAACTGAATGTTGTCTTGTTGCAGGTTAAGTCACCGGTCATGAGCGTCCCCGCGCCCCTCTCACCGCGCGGGGGCGCGTCATTCCATTCCACATATTAATTTAAGAAAACAATCTTAAGATTTTTGATAAGGATAAATAATGCGTCGCCCGAGACGCGTCTGCTGCGCCTGTGTGCGCAACCTTTGCATAAATTTATTATAATATAGTATTGAGTATAGATTCACTTGGAGTATTATTGCTGATTAGATCAATTTTGACTTTAATAGTATGAAATTATGAACATGAACCATTTTAACTGATTTTTAGTAATATTCTACGAAACATACAGAGCTTAAATTAGAATAATCTGTCGTCCTGTCGTCGAGAGTCGTTTGTGTGCGTGATTGTGTGCGGTGTCCAGCCCTCCTGAAGTTCATTTGTTCTGGATCTCATTGCAGAAATGTTGTAGATTTGTAATTTTATTTGGTAATATTAAACAAGGAATCAGAATCATGTATTTTGTACGACCTTGATGTTTCTTCCGTGCGTAGGAATGAAATTAGCATAAGCGATCGGACATGAACAAACTTTTGGGATATACAATTGTATGTCGATAATAAATAAATTGTAAATAAAATATGACTTTTTATGTTAGTTAATTAGTGTTGTTACGTGTTTACCTCTATTACTTAAAATAACAAATCACAAGCATTTTTCGTCAAAGACGTCGAAAAATCTAGCAGAGATAAATCCCCACAGTTTAATGTATGCTCCCGCTGGAAATGAGGGGCAACTTAATTTTCCAAAAGGTATGATAGAAAACCATTGTGAACTGGAAACATTTTTCTGTTTCGTATAATTAATTACCCCAGTTAGCTAAATAATGGTCAACAATTCTAGTGTTAACAGTTGTCTAGGTATTTAGAAAATATTTTTGTGGCTGGCTATTTGCCAAAGTAATATTTTGTCGATAAAAATTACAGGCGAGTTCTAAATATGGCTAAAGAAGAGAGCATATCCTTTCCTTAAAGGTCTGGCAACGCTGATGTAGTTCCTCCGGTGCGTGTAGTACCACGTGGACGGATGTCCATGGACGTCTGATCAATTAATATTAACCCTTCGATTTTTTTCTCACCCTTTTAATTTCATCGTTTCTGTACACCTAGCGTCGAGTACGATTTTCGACAAATTATTATCGACGAACCGCAAGATTGCGAAGCAAGTTCAGTATCTATAACATTTGCCAAGTACCTTAATTAGGCGATGTACCTAGCGTAACCTTAGTAAAACTTTTGGCGTCTCATGACTATTTTTCAGTCTAATTAATGTCTTAGATTGATGAGTGGATTGGTGTGAAGGTGGTATTTACCAAATCTCATATCAATCTGTCAACTGGCAGGGGTCTTATATCAATTACTAAATGTAACCCTAACAAACATAAACAGGACAAGTTAAATAAAATCGTTTAATAATAACTAACACTTCCAAAATACACTAAACAGTTTTTAGTGCCCAAGCTGAGCAACTTAACTTACTACCTATATAAGTATTGTAGGTAGAGGGTTTTCGTCCAAGAAATCTGCTTCCGTTGTGCACTTCATTAACGGAGAATTGGTATAAAGCACAGTTCTGGCCGTGTCTAGAACATTGGTGCCATATTCGGCAGTTGTCAACTCACTGCGTTAGTGTCGGCTGGTGTCAAAATGTGCGTCCAACTTATGGACGACGAATTATAAACTTCAAACGATAATTTTGATTTTCTGCAATATAGGGCGATTTATTTTTACATCACTATAATTTTACTATGGAAGAAGGTGGCAGATGAGCAAGCTCGATATGAAGTGAATGCTACCCATAGGCAATTGCTGCAAACCAGAGTTGCAGATGCGCTGTTTCCCTTTGGAGGAGAGAGGAGGGATATACAAATAATATTTACCTTCTAACATCCATGGCAGTTTTTAAGGTTATAAAGTTGATTTTGACATAACTTTTTTCATTTACATCCATACGAAAATACGCTAATAATGTGTTAGATATATTGTTATTATTGGATATATTGTGTAAAATGCAATTGAAATGAAATGAAAAATTAAGGTCAAAACTACTTAATGATCAAGGTATAATCACGCACAGATAGAACTTGTAATTTATTTTTCAATAAGATTGTAAAATTTCCGGGCACACATGAGTATCAACCAATTCATAAAATATAATAAATTATTTTATTTAAGTTATAACATCAATAATAACAAGATTGCAACAATTTTATTAATTTATTAAAATAAGATTATTAAAATAGAGATGTTATTCTTTCCTAGTTTTTTTTTATTCGACAATACCGATAGACATATGACATCGCAGCCGTTTCTCATAATTTTAGTTGGAAGAAAATTAAGTACAGTTTATCAAATTAAATAACATCATCAATTTAGAAAACTCTTAAACGTACCGATGCAACAAAATTTAACTAAAGTTGATAAAATATTCCACGCTGTGTCAATACACCTGCAAACGAATGTTTGACTTTATTTCAACATTGAAAATCTGAAGTCAATTTCTATAGAAATAATGTCTTAATTCATATTTCAATACTATCAGTGTATTATTAAAGTTTCAAGAGCTTTTAATTTCGTTACTGTTATTTATCAGAGCATCGGTTCTGCTCATTTATTTTTCTATAATTACCCTTAGGAGTCTTCTCTGACATATATATTATATAGCTTAGGTGTCAACCCCAAAAAAAAAAATGCGGAAGAATATTTTTTAATATTTATTTTTCGCCTTTCAAACGTTCCTTGAGTAATTTCAAGAGACTGACAGAAAAAATCAGCGACTTTTTCTTTGTTAGGGGTTCTGCAAACGTCTTTTAAGTTAATATTAAAGGGGTCAAGCTTCCCCCCCCCCCTCCGCCTAAATGGCAATCCTTCAATAGGTACTCCTTAAAGGCCGGCAACGCATCTGCAGTTCTCCTGGTGTTGCGTGGGTGATGGGTGACGGATCACTTAATTTTAGGCTACACCGTCGTTGTGCAGGGGGGATGACTCGTTGGCCTACACCGCAGAAGAGAAGGCCGATCTTCTGGGCTCTATTTTGCATCCAACTCGAGTCTGGATGACAAAAGTAACTTGCCGCCGAAAATCCCGTGCGGTGTAACCTTTTTGTCGGCTATCCAAATCTGAGGCAATCGAGGGCAAGGGGAGGCGTTGGCGGTCAGTTTGGATGTAGCCAAGGCCTTTGATCGGGTGTGGCACAAAGTGCTTCTTTCGAAGCTACCTTTCTTTGGGCTGTCCGAGAAATTGTGCGATTAGATGATCAGCTTCCTGGAGGATCGTAGCATCAAGGTCGTTGTTGATGGTGCATGCTCGGATCTGAAACCTATAAACGCTGGTGTACCACAACAGGGCTGTGTACTGTCGCCCACCATGTTTCTTCTGCATATCAATGACATGTGATAGCACAGGTGACGCGATGTACTCGGCTTCCGCTAATAGTTCTCGGGCCACTGTCAATGAGAGCCGGAATAAACTTGTGTCTGAACTTGAGACCTTACTGGGTGGTGTCTCGGACTGGGGTCGACAAAATCTTGTCCAATTCAACCCTAAAAAGACACAGGTTTGTGCGTTTGCCGCTAAGAAAGAACCCTTCGTCGTAAATCTGCACTTTAAGAACACTCCCCTGGTTGCTCTGGTCACTTGGAAGACAAGGCCAAGTTGGCCTCCAAAAAACTTGGTGTGCTCAGCAGAGTGAAGCAGTATTTCCAGTCAGGCCACCGCCTTCAGCTGTATAAGGCGCAAGTGCGGCCTCACATGGAATATGCTCGCATCTCTGGGCTGGGGCTCGACAATACCAGCTTCTTCCATTTGACCGCATACATTGGAGAGCGACTCGAGAGCGATTCGTCAACGACTGAGCTCTTACTGATCGGCTTGACCCTTTGGCCTTGCGAAGGTACGTCAGTTCCCTTTTATATTTTACTGTATTTACCATGGGGAGTGTTCCGAAGAATTGTTTGGAATAATTCCTGCCGCGGAGTATCGTCATCGTACGACTCGACAGAGCGCCAAATACCACCCACATCACCTTGATGGTTGGTTTTCCGCAAACGTACGGTACTCGCGAAACTTGTTGCCTCGCGCAGCCGCGTTGTGGAATGATCTGTCTTCAGCGGTATTTCCAAATCAAATCGACTTAGGGTCCTTCAAGAAGAGAGCTTTTCCTTAAAGGCCGGCAACGCATTTGCGGTTCCTCTGGTGTTGCGAATGTCCATGGGCGTCGGTGATCGCTTGTTATTGGGC
>DWLR01002111.1:0-16233 GCA_018246295.1 Papilio alexanor hazarajatica
TTTTACAGTTCAACTTCCAATTAAAGTAGACTTATGGTGGGATGGTAACACCAGAGTGTTCGTAGACGTACCGCCAGAATTCCATCAACAGACAAAGGTTTGTTTTCTTTATTAACTTTTTGTTTAAAAATTTTAATTAATTAAAAGGTTGTTATTGTTATGTACTTGCAACTATTTTAATAAATATGATAAAATAATTACCAGGGTCTTTGCGGAACTTTCAATCTGAACCAAAAAGACGATTTCCTTACCCCTGAGGGAGACGTTGAGCAATCAGCTTTCGCATTTGCCAATAAATGGAAGACCAGGGAATTCTGCAATGACATCGCCACCAAGGAACCTGAGAACCCTTGCCACGCCAACGTTGAAAATAAGGAAGCAGCTGAGAAGTATTGCAGCATATTGAAGAGTGCACTATTTGAATGTAAGTCACCTTTTTAGTAATGTTTGATTTGAATTTGATTTGATGAAAAAATGTACTTAATTTTATCTTAATCTCCGATATTATTTGATTATTCGACTTGCACTTATCGAGAAATCTGTATTCTTATGTTATTTTCATACGAGGACCTTTCCATGTCAAAGTTATTGACCTTCAAAGCGATATGACCTTTGGAGTTTGCGTACACTTATTCCTCTCAGACTATTATTATTAGCAAACTATCGTTCTGTTTCGGCCGAGTAGCTAAGCGTATATACCAGTCTGTTGCATCGTCCTCACCAAATATAGACATGTCTCACACAGTATACACGAAACCTTAATAAATTATATACTTAAACCTTCCTCATAAAGTACACCATCTACTGGGAAAACATGAAATTCCAAGATCAACTTTTTAAATTGTTTGTCGTGTTCTAGCTTGCCATTGGTATGTGGACGTGCAGCCTTACTACGAGAACTGCTTATACGACATGTGCGCGTGCGGCGGCGACGTGTCCCGCTGCCTCTGTCCCATGCTCGGCGACTACGCCATGGCGTGCACGGCCAGTGGCCAGCACGTACAGTGGAGATATAACGTCAAGGAGTGCGGTCAGTTGCAAATAAAAATATACTCTTCTACAATACATTCCTTTTATATACCTCAAGCAATCATAACTATTTCAATCTTCACTTATTGTGTTTTAGGCACAATAAGTGAAGATTGAAATAGTTATGATTCGAACACCGAAGATTCAGAAAGGAGTGAAAAGCAGGTTCTTACAGCGTCAGTGATTTTGTCTAATTACGTCAGCACAGTCAAGAGAAACGTGAAATTATGTTAAATTAGTGCCATCTTTAATAGCATCGCAACTTAATATCGGCTAAGATTGTAGACAGATTCATTTAAAATTCATTTAAATCTTTTTAGATCAACGTGCTTGACGAAACTTAGGTCGCAAACAGTGAGTGATAAGTATATATAAGTTCAACTAAGTTAATTGATATTTCCAGAGCTATCGTGTACCGGCGGCCAGGAGTACACCGTGTGCGCTGACAGCTGCCTCCGGACCTGCACAGACGTGGCGCTGTCCGCTAAGAGCTCATGTAAACCGACCTGCGTGGAGGGCTGCGCTTGCCCTACTGGACAGGTAACATAGTTTTATGTTTGCAACAATACATCAAACATAGTATTAATGAAATTGTAGTCCACTAATTCACCTCTAGTCTAATGATAAACTTACACACCGGACACTCAAATGTAAAATACATTAAATTCATAGACTACATAGTTAGTAGTAGGTGGCTATGTTTCCGCAACTCCACGACTAGCGCGTATTTTACGTATGGGCAAGACAATGGATCATTTCAGCCAGCCCAGCTCCTCAAAGAACCCCAGCAACTTCTTTATGTTGCCGGTGATCTCTGGAAGTGATCCCGGTGTGCCGAGATGCTTAACCCTGTATGCAGACACTGCCGGGCAGTGCAGCAGGACGTGGGATGCCGTTTCTTCCTCCTCCATGCATGCTCTGCATAGAGGACTGTCGGTGATCCCTATATTAAACAGATGTTTGTTATAATACCCGTGACCTGTAATACGGTACGGTCGGTAGAGCATAGACTACATATGTGTAGACTACATAAAAATGCAATGTATTATGGAATATCCATAAATGCATGCAATTCTTTGTACAGAGGGTTTAAGTAGATTTGCCTACCTTTAGATTACATTTTTTTTTAGAAACTCATTTCAACCCTATTTTTGTAAGAAACTCATGATTTTTTTACGCTGTTAGGTAGTTATTATTTTCGCAATATATTTAATGCTTGAAATTTTCCTACAATACCTTAGCTCCTACAATAGATAATTTAGGAATTTAGGACACCTAAATATCTGATTCATCAATATTTACTAGTATCACGTCATTTTATAAAACCACAAATAACGACCAAAAACAAACACATGAAATTTTATTATGTTTACAAAAAAGAAATGTATCGGTTAAATTACAATAAAAAAACAGTACGCGTTTTGGGGTTCGAACCTCCTTCAACAAGCAAATCAATTAGAATTTTCAAATTAATCTTCATCTACCGCCGGGAACAAACTCCGATCGTTATTTTTTTTAAATAGTCTTGTAGCTTCACTATTTATTATAAATGCTTATAAAAATAATCAATGTTTACATTTATCTAGTCTATTTTTCATAAACCTCTATATCAATATCTGGCTGCTGGAGCTTGGGCTTTTTGTAGAAAAATATTACAATGTCTATTTCTTTAACAGACAGCGCCGAACTTATTCACAATACAGTAATACCCACTATATAACACGGTACTCTTATAACGCGTTTTCATATTACGCGATGTCATGCCCACGTCTAACACGTGTTTTCCCCTATAAGACGCGGGGATTCCCTACGTTATATTTCTGTATAAGTTTTTTATTTAAAATAAAACGTACATATTTCGTTCCTAACATAGTTTTTCCTTAATATTCGATTTAAATCCCCATTAATGAGAAAGTTAAACGTGAATCGTTTGTACATACCGCGTTATACGAGATCAAACGAGCGCTTTTGACGAGAATGCTCGTACAACGCGTTTTCCTTTAACCCGTAAGCGCGCATATAACGCGTTATAATATACATGTATTACGTTAGTAAAAACGGTTGCGTTACAATTACACTTGGTTATTATGTATATATAATCGTCGTATTTTTAATCGAGAAGGCTATAGGATAACAAGTAGATAATTCACACAATTAATGTATTAATTAAAATATAATAATATCAATTAATTATTAGCAAAATGACAAAAATTCGGTACGCGCGCATTAGTTTCCCGCTCGAGAGTGACAACAATTGAATTAATATTGAAAATTATTAAATGTATGCCAGGTGCTGGACAGCAGCAACGTGTGCGTGCCGGTCGCGCTGTGCCCTTGCTTCCACAAGGGCATGGAGTTCAACCCCGGATATAAAGAAGTAAGGGCCGGCAGACGCGAACGGGAACTTTGGTAAATACCTACATGATAACTTGCATTTCTTTGTTAATAAATTTAACTTTAAATATTCAATATAAAATTTACATCGATTGTATGACACTGTTGTATAATTAAAATGGAAACGCGTGTTAAACCTATATATGGGGACATGGTCCATGTTTGTGGATCGTAATGTAAAATTTAAGTCCAAAAGGAATATAGTTTGTGCATGAAATAACGAAGTAGCCAACCGTACTTTTTAGAACAAATCAGAGCTTAGTTAGGCGCTTGGCTGTACTAGAGATGCCATTACATTTTAAGAGTAAAATAATTATGTTCTTGTAAGTATTGGCAACCAATTTTAAATGAAATGTTTTTGGTGGGATGGTATATTTCTAATTTACCTTAATGTCAACTTAATAGACTGTTAGAGCATGGTATTAAGATATTATAAAAAGACCCACTATCTCTTATATGTTTACAACTAGCAGCTACGTTCCTGTAATAAATTACGCTAGACAATTTTAATTTAGTAAGTTAATTATTTGATTCTTTGTCTGTAGTACATGTGTGGGTGCCCGATGGGACTGCAAGCCGGCCACGCCCGAGGAGATCTCCCGCTACCCGCCCGCAGAGGACCTGCGCAGCAACTGCAGCGCCACACAGCACAGAGAGTTTACTACTTGCGAGCTCGCCGAGCCACTCACTTGCAAGGTCACACAACCTCAACAATTTTATTTGAATTAGATTTTTATAACAGCGGGCACACACACGTTCTAAGAAATATTCTCTCCCATACATCTGACGCGCTCCGTGTGTACGGATTTAGTCAGTTATATGGGACCCGATCTGTGGCGGTTCTAGGATTGTGATTTGGAGGAGCTTGTCTGATGATTTGCGTAGATTTTAGCTAGGTGAAAACTAAAAAAAAACGACATAAAATTTTACATAATTTAAATCATAACAAGGTAGTGTAATATTGGCTAACAAACTATACTAGAGTAATAATTATTAAGTTCAATTTAAAAACTGTTACGGAAGAATTGTTACGATTTTGGGTAGCTTGAGCCCCTTAGACATCCCTCTCTCCAGATCCGACAGTAGACTCGTGTTTCTTAAAACACACGTTACCATAGCGCGCCCTTTTAAACGCCTAGTGTATAAGTGTTTAGCCGTGGGAACAGCTTGAATCGTAGATTTGAAACAAAAATCCGAACGTGTAATCACGTGGTTCCTTTTTTCGTTTAACGCCATTACTAAGCTTAAGGTTATGTTAGGTTCACAGAACTCTTAACCTTAGTTTTCATGTAACCCATTATAATTATTTACTACTTTCTTTTGTATTTATAAACAGTCTAACGCTTACAATGGTTTCCTTATATTATGTCATAATGGAATTATTTAGAATTGTTTATTCTTTTGTGATATAAAAGAAATTACATTCAATTGTTTTGTTTTGTTTGATACACATTATTTGAATTCATTTAACGAATTTCGTAATCATTTAGTTCTTGAAATTCAATAGAATATCAAATATAACACTCAAATTTAAATGAATTTATAATGAAGCAATCTATGATTTTTTGTATACGTTTGTTTGATTTACGAGTATATTTCAATCTATAGAACATGCACCTACCACCGTTGACAACCGCAAGCGAGTGCCGGCCGGGTTGTCAGTGCAAGAAGGGCTACGTGTTGGACACCGGGTCAGGCAAGTGCGTGCAGCCGACCACCTGCCCCTGCCACCACGGCGGCAGAAGCTATGCGGACGGAGAACGTATGCAGGAAGAATGTAACACATGGTAAGTATTTTTACCCGACTGCCAAGAAGGCAATATTTATTGAGGGTGAGTTTTCGAATATATGTTTGTATGCCCCAATACAGTAAACGGCTTAACCGACATCGATGAGTGAAGTGCCATTCAATTCGTATTCATTTCCCGAGTGTCATATCAATCGGGCGTTCTGTAAATTATTAGTCCATTTATTGTTTATTAATAATATGTTTTAAATGTGCTAATATCAGTAACTACCAAAGGGATTTGAATAATTCATTTTGCATTTGAAGGCCTGCTTATTACGAAACGCTTTAGACTATTTAAGATCACTCTTCGACTTTAAGAAGCCGATGACGAAGGGCGCGGCGGGTAAAACTACGGGGCACAGCTAGTATATGTGTGTGACTTTATTTTTAAACAAATCTTCCATTACTTAATAGAAGAGAAACGCTTCAAATTTATTGCACCACTAGGTTTTGCTTGCGTTGATGTTGAAATTCTGTTTTTCTATTTGAAATAAATGGTGCCCTATGTCCTTTTCTGTATTTTTTGTAATATGTATGCAAAAATTTGATGATGCTCGGCCCGGCACTGCCGTTAAGACATAAAAGTGTGACGAAAATAAAATCATATGATGTTTGTTAAAATTTTTGTTTAATTGCTTATTTTAGATATTTCTGATAATCGGGGGCGTAGCTCAGATGGTAGAGCGCTCGCTTAGCATGCGAGAGGTACCGGGATCGATACCCGGCGCCTCCAAGATATCTTTTTATTTCTTTTTTCTGGGCTAACATCATAATTTTGGTACCTACATAAACTAGTACAAAAACAAGTACCAAAATAAGTTTAAGCCTCTATTGTTTCTTTAATTGGATCATAAATGACGTAACTCTGTGGTAAGAAACATAAAAAAAAATATGTCAGTTAAAAATGAATCTCGTTTATCACTTTTCCTTAGATAACAATCTAAAAGAAAAAATAGATGCTTAAACTTATTTTGGTACTTTTAAGTAAGTACCAAAATTATGATGTTAACCCAGAAAAAAAGAAATAAAAACCTATCTTGGAGGCGCCGGGTATCGATCCCGGTACCTCTCGCATGCTAAGCGAGCGCTCTACCATCTGAGCTACGCCCCCTGTAGGCAAGTATAAAGAAATGAACAAGTATATCGACGTGATATTTTGAAATTAAATTCAATACGTGTTTAAGTTACCAAAGTAGGTCACTTTCTTTGTTCCAAAGCAAGGTTTACGCAAACATAAACTTGTATTGAATAACTCAAAAATTGAGCGATCTTGATATTTTTAGTGCCACTATCATATTAGTCACATTATGTCGCATTGTGCTTGTCCCTCATCTAACAACGGGTTAACCACGTGATTATTGTGTACTGAACTTGTTATGTATATATAGTGAGTGCAAGAGCGGCAGCTGGTCGTGCAGCGCGCGCGCGTGCTCCGGCGTGTGCAGTGCGTGGGGCGACTCTCACCTCGCCACCTTCGACGGCACGCACTATGACTTCGAGGGCGTCTGCACATACCTCCTCGCCAAGGGATCCATGGACGGACACGATGGCTTCAGCGTTGAGATTCAGGTAAGAAACCAACATTAACGTTGGTAGCAAACGTTAAAATAATACAGTAGTGATCCAACTTACGATCTTACAGTAGAGGATTCCAATCGTTTTGTGCCAAATGTTTTGTATTGAAAATTTATATTATTCATGTACGACAGATCGAATAGTTAATTCATACAACAATTATCTCACGATTGAAGTCAATCAACTGTACAGAGCTATATATAATTGTAACACCTACCAGTACCGTATACGATTGTACGATTGCTATATAGGCGTAATTAGTGACCGGGCTACGGACGTCTTTCTCTCACTTGCATAGTCAGGAGTCATGCTAAAGCTTCTATGCGAATTGTGAACTCATAATAGTGTACATTTTTATTGACGTTTAGAACGTACCGTGTGGAACAACTGGCGCTACCTGTTCCAAGTCCGTAACTCTCAGGGTGAGCAACGCCGACGGCAGCGAAGAGTCGATCTCACTCTCACAAGGAGCACCATTACCCGATGCCGCTAATTTGAAGAGGTATACCTATTTTTCTAATATCATAAATAATTATTAGTTAATCCTCTCCTAAGAATGGTACTGTTCATATTATTACTGTACCTATTGAAATAGTGTAGGTTTTTAATTGACACTAGTTTATATGGGTACGCTATCAAAATTGCTAATCCAATGTAACCGTCTGTAAGCCTCGTTTATAATTATGAAAGAAATATTGAAAGGTTTAAAGAGGGAACAATAAACTATCTCTTTCTTTAAAAATTAATACAGCATCTTTATTGCAAAAATAATCCTTAAACCTATAAATAGATCTTGAACTGATGAGGAATAGATCTTAAAATCTTAAAATTAAATCTTTTATCTAGATACAATCAGAAAAGTTTTCATTCTTCTACACGTGTACATTATATTTCACATTCGGTTTAACTTTAAGGTTTTTATGAATATATTTTTTACCCAGAAAAGCTTTTATCGCTTTTTTGCCCTATGGACATAGCTTTTAACTTCTCTGTCTACTCTAGGATAAAGCTTCGTATCGCGGGCGCGTACGTGTTTGCCGACGTAGCTAGCCTGGGCATGAGTTTGCAGTGGGACCGCGAACTGCGCGTCTATGTCAAGGTTGACGCCATGTGGCAGAACAGGGTGAGTTTCCGCAGAGGCTACGGGAGATTATACAAATAGACGTGGCCAACCTACGATGAGCCCGGGAAAAAAAGTTAAATAACAATCGTTGTCATTTAATTTATAACAAATGGAATAATATTTTTGTCCTACAGCCAAAGTTATTTGTTGTAGGTGAAAGGTTTATGCGGTAATTACAACTCGGACATGCGCGACGACTTCCAAACGCCATCTGGCGGAGGCTTCGCTGAAACTTCCGCACTCATATTTGCCGACTCTTGGAAGCTGAAGCCAACTTGTCCAAAGCCTCAAGAAGTAGCGGTAAGCATATCTTAGATCGTACTATTCCTTTTTAACGTATAATAAGCTTTTCTAAAAGAGAGAAAAGGCAGATTGATTATGACGGATGCTGTGACAGTCGCTTTTATTAAAAGATAATCTACCATATAACCGATCTTCTAGGACCACTGCAAGCAGCGGCCACAGCGTAAAGAGTGGGCGACGACTACGTGTGGCGCATTGAAACGATTCCCATTCTCACTGTGCCACGCGGAAGTGCCGGTGGAGGCGCACGTGCGCGCCTGCGAGGCGGACGCGTGCGCGTGCGACGCGGGCGATGACTGCCGCTGCGCATGCGCAGCTATAGCTAATTATGCGCACGCTTGCTCCGCACGAGGGGTCACCTTCAACTGGCGCACGCAGGAGCTTTGCCGTTAGTAAACTGTGCCATCACAGTTCATCACCGTTGATAATATTAATTACTAGTGATGCCCGGTAGTCGAAAGTCGCTATTCATTTATAGATTTTTATAGATTTTTTCTCGACAGTTATTATTTGTAGATTTTTTAAGACACTATAAAAAAATTAAAATAAACTTGTCAGTCATATCACTGATTTTATAAAAATATCAATATTAAGGAGTATTTGAAACGAAAAAACTAATTATAACCTTTACAGCGATGCAGTGTGACGCGACCTGCAGCAACTACAATTCCTGCATGTCGCCCTGCCCGCCCGAGACGTGCGACAACATGCTCGACTACGATAAACTGAAGGCCATCTGCGAGAAGGAAACATGCATAGAAGGTAATCTCCCACTACTCCAACTACATTAGTTATGTCAGGGCAGGAAATACTGCTGTGGTGAATAGTACAAAACCGAGAATGACCCTGCTGCCCTTTAAATAAACTCACAGTAGCTCTCTGGTACACTAATATTGAGCAACAGACTAAGCCCAGGTCTCCTTAAGGGAGTCCTTGTAACAGGTTTTCCACGGAGTTTCATGTCCAAGCGACGAAGATAAGAGTTTAGTTAACCTAATAAAATCGCCCGAAACGAAGCTTCCACATCTAGATTATTGGCTCATAAGGGTTTTAGACTAACGTACATTCCGAATCCGCTCAAACAAAAAGTGTGTGGCAGTCCTTCATAAAACCTATTGCTAACTATTCGTTTTCTTATACGTTTCCTTAATCTTAGAGACGTTCCCCTACCCAATTAAAATGCGTTTTAAAATGTACATGTATGTGCATTTGTAAAGTACGAGTAATTTCATTTCATTTCATTTTACAACATATAAAAACAGTATCTGTTCTTTTTACTCCAAGGTTGCCAAGCCAACAAGACGTGTCCAGAGGGCACGGTGTACTCCAACAGCTCTTTGACAGAGTGCGTCCCGCGCGCCAAGTGCCGTCCGGTCTGTATGACCCTGGAAGACGGCAGAGAAGTTCTGGAAGGTGACGTCATAGAGGAAGACGACTGCCACACTTGTACATGCTCCAAGAAGGCTAAAGTGTGCTCCGGACAGCCATGCCCAACAACAGAAGTTCGTATTAATAAAATATATTATATAATGACTATTGCACACAGATCGAATGCACTACATTGGAAATACAAAGCATATACTATAGTTGTGTCGAAATATCGATGACGGATTAAGAAACAAGAAGGTTGTGGATCGATTCTCGATTTAAGGGAGTCTATCTAATCTAAAGTAGTTCCTAATAAAGTTATTTAATAAGATCTTTAATATTTGCTTAACACAGTCGACACCATCTGGTCCCCCTACATCCCCGAAGCCGCATGATCAGCCGCTGGGCTGCGTCACAGGATGGACGCCGTGGCTCAACCGAGGACCACCAGAGATCGCGCCCGACGGCGCCTCCATCGAAAACGAACCTCTGCCCAGACCCAACGAACTGGTGAGTAAAAAGTTGTTGCAAATATCATTGTAAAAGAAACGTAAAGCGTAACTTTTAAATTCTTTTATCATAAACTACTTCCCTCTCTACTTCTTCTAGAAACTGATATATGCACGCTTATGTGTAATTTTGTGGGTGTATGCAATCATTTTCTCTTAATAAACGAGCTGCATTTAAAAGCATCTAAGTATCTATTATATCAGTATTAACTGATGATTGAATATGATTTAAACCCAAGGTGGTAGGTGCTCCAATGTGCAAGCCAGATATGATGAAAAAGATAGAATGCCGCACCGTCGCGGGACACAAGACCGCCAAAGAAACCGGGTTGAACGTGGAGTGCAGCCTGGAGCAGGGTCTTGTCTGTCGAGTCCCGGAGGACCTCTGCCCCGACTTTGAGATACGCGTCTATTGCGAATGTGAAGGTAAAAAATTAATCTTTTAAGTTTTATTATGTATATATTCCACTACTTAATACTTTAAGTAGTGGTATATGTGCATAATAAAACTTGCCTTGCTAAATGCTTTCCACAATATAAGGTAAAATGATTTTGAGACGGCACACTATTCCCCGTCGTATTCGCATGGTCATCGGTTTATCTGGAAGGTGTGCATGTAAACCTTTTTTTTTTTTCAATCTTCCTTTTAACTTAAAATCTTTATATTCAAGGTTCTATTTATGCATTAAAATAAAATAGAAAAATTCATCTTCAGCAGTTAATTTATTTTATAAATTTAACAATATAATTAGAAATACATCGATAGTCACTCTTTTGGAAATCCCTGTGTTCGCAATGAAGCTGTATTTGATTGATAAAAAGTTGAATTAGTTCCCGTGTTGCTGCTTCATTGCAGCCGTTATAGGTTATACGGGTAAACTCGTTTCTTGAAGCTTAATTATCCTAAAAATACAGTAATTGATAAGGAAGGAGTAATTGATAGTTTTGGATTTAACACCATATAATAAGAAATACGATTATCAATGCGAGGGGCACTATAGCTCCTCCGTCGCTATATCCCACATAAATTGATTTATCTACAAAATTCGTAATTTTACGGGAGAGCGTTCTGTACCCTAAAATGTGGGGATTTTTTATACAATTTATTTGTTTTGTTAATTTTTAGTTTTTGTTTTCCTACATCTAATTTTTATATTAGAGCTATTAGAATCTAAGTATTTGTTAAGTGAAATAAAGTTACTGGCATATTTTTGTTTGTTATGTAAGCGTTATTATAGATTTTTAATTGTTATTGTAACGGGTGGCGTGATTAATGAGATACAGTCTATTGATATATTGAAAATTCATTCAGTACGCACAACACAGGACACTTTAGTCTAACACTTCTAGCTACTAGGCATACAACTAACCCGTCCCCACCAGGTGGAAGCGAGTAGTCTTATTGCCTAACTTTTATTGTAGTCTCACAACTAACCCGTCCCACCAGGTGAAAGCAAGTTGTTGGTATAATAGTACTGTCCCACCAGGTGGAAGCAGCTACTTTATCACTCGAATAATCGTACTGAACAAGAGCTCTAAAAGAAATCTTATTAGAGAACTTAACCTAAAACACACTTTCATAGCACGTTTTAAAATACTGGTGGCGCCATCAAGTCCATTTAATGCACACTAATCACTTTTATTTACGCAGTGGTGCCATCTAGGACATGCACACTTTTCCGGCGTTACATTATTTGTTTTCTAATATAACAACATTAAATTGATAATAATAAGAATAACCTCAGTGTTAAATACTAGAACATTGAATCAAAACTGCAAGCAAAATATAAATTACTAGTACATTTTGTGACAGTTGAATAAAAAAAATCATAAAGGTTTTTGAAAAAATTAAGTAGAAAACAAGTTGCTTGAAATACTGGTTAATATTGTTCCTTTTTACAAAAGTTTCTACTAGCACTGGAAAACAGTGATGAAGGCAAGTTCACTTTTCTCCCACTATAATGTCAATTATTGGTACATTTTTATCTTGCCCAGGAAATACGAAAAATAATTGAAGTGCATTGTTTCACAGAGCCGTTCCAGTGCTTGAACAGCACGCATCCCAATCACCCGCACCCGAAGGATTGCAGCAAGTTCTACGAGTGCACGCCAGAAGCGGGAGCCGCGAGCAAACCGCACGCCGTGCTCAAAGAATGCAACGAAGGCCTTCTTTACAACCCAGTTACAATGGTCTGCGACTGGCCGCAGTCGGTGTACGCTGTCCGACCAGAATGCGAGCACGCTATCACCACTACAACTGCTGCCACACCCGGTATTCATTACTTTTATCGCAAAGCTTAGCGTGGCGCTCTTGTGAGCTAAGGCTCCTGTATGTGTATGCGACGGGGACTTGCGATTATAGGATGTTAACCATTTCTGTCACATTATCAATTAATTCGAAGGTGTATTCACAGGTTAAGATGATTTTTTATTAGAATTTGATCCCGTTCTTACACTGATAAGAAAGGAGCAATTACCCGACAGTTTTACCATCATTCTGAAAGTTTTTTTTTTTTAGGAAAAATGGATATTCACGGTTTTGTATGAACTTCCATACTTATTTTGAGTTGATGATAATAGGAAGAAAAGCTATTTGTCACTTTGAAATCATGGAATATCTTATATTAATTTCATTTTTAGATATTCAAAAGATGGACTTGTACACGTTTTCTATTTTTCTTTTTTTTAGTCAACTAATTCAATATTATCACTCTTTTTAATGCCTGTAGCAGTCGAAGAGACAATGCACACTGAGGTCACCGCTACGGAAGCTGCTGGAGGTAAGCTTACTTTTTGTACGTAATTTGGAATCATAGGTTACACGTTCACTTTAGGTAAGTCACCTAAACGTTACACTTTCACTTTAGGTAAGTCACCTAAACGTTACATATTCACTTTAAGTAAGTCACCTAAACGTTACACTTTCACTTTAGGTAAGTCACCTAAACGTTACACATTCACTTTAAGTAAGTCACCTAAACGTTACACATTCACTTTAAGTAAGTCACCTAAACGTTATACTTTCACTTTAGGCAAGTCACCTAATTATAATATCATTTGAGTTGCGTTTTTTTATATATAATTGGGTAAGCAAGTCTAGATCAAGCTTCGGTGTATGATCATTTTATCCTCTTTCTATGACTACTAACAAGCGTTAGTTCTTCACACGGTGATTTACCAAGGCAGCTTTGAATTTTACTTTTATTGTTACTGTTGTTACTAACAAATTTTTTTGCAAACTATTGAGCTTAGTTTAAATTACGTTTTCATAGCAGGTTGCTGCTTTTTTGTTTTTAAAATTATCGAAAACGCAAACACGTAATAGTTTTATGATATTACTGCAACACGTTCCAACTTCGCTGGCAAAGATAAACAAAAACATTGCTATTGTTATTTGATGATAAAAAAAATCTTGTCTATTGGTGATTTTTTTTTAATTTCTTTGGTAGTTTTTGAGTTTAATCCGTATCAAACAAACGATCAAATCTTTTCTGATACGTACAATAACTGTGCATGTTTGCTTTACAGCAACTCCCCCTCTGCCCACGAGCCCCGTCTGTTCGCCGGGGCAGGTGTTCTCGTCCTGCGCTTACCCCTGCGACAACCTCTGCGACCACTTCCTGCAGACCTTACGGGAGAGGGGCGAATGCCTACTGGGACAGGTAACGTACAATAGCTTTCTTATATCATTACTGATTTTCTTTAAAAAGTATTATTATAAAGAGATTCAAACAACCCATTACCGATGTATTTATGTACAAACGTAAACATACATGGTCATAAAAGCCGACTAATAATCATATTAATCGATCCATTTTACGTGATAATCGAAAATTTTAACCGTTTTAGTTTTTTTTATATTCTTCGCTAAAACTATTAAAATAGTCCTCTTCTTGAACAACTATAACTGCAAGTAGGATATTTAATTATTTTCATATTTGTATACTTGAATTTATTATATGCATTTTTTTTTAAGAAATGTGTGCAAGCCTGCATCGACGAGTCGATTGCCACTGTGAAGTGCGAATTCGGTTCAAAATGGCGCGACGACAAGACCTGCGTACCGATCAAAGACTGCACGTGTTACGACGAAGGCAGTAGGATTAAGGTACGCTAATATTTATATGTTAAAAATCCTTAAAGCTAAAGGTAAAGATAATATTGTATACAAATATTAAGTCGTGCAAATTTATGCTACTTAATTCTAAGTATAATAAAAATAATATTTCCATTCTTATTATATACATTACGTTGCAAAACATGAACATAGTCAGATTTCTATACTTTATTGACTTAATTCGATTTTCTTATTGCTGCATCGATCTCAATAGAATACCTTAACACGGATAAATCCGTATAAACGAACTTTCTAATACTTAATATTATTTTGTGAATAATATGACACTTTTTAACTTCGCCTATCTCTTTAGCCCGGCGGTGTGGTCGTCCACGGCTGCGAGAAGTGTCAGTGTCTCGACAACGCCTTGCATTGCGACACCACTGACTGTGTCTCCATCTTTACCTCTGTCGGACCTACGCACATGACGTACATCATCGAACCCAAAACCACTCCCACTTCAATCCCCACCATCGCACCAACCAAGCCCACCATAGTTACTATCTCCTCCACTTGGACACCAACCTTGGTCGAGGTCACACAAACACCAACTCTTCCACCCAAAACTACCTTATCAACTACGGAAGGCACCACCCATGTCCCTACGGAACCGTCCCTCGAGACGACAGTACCAACGACGGAAACGCCACTCATTATCAAATCTACGAACACGCCGCCACCAGAATGTGACCCTAAAAAGTAAGTTTCTTTATATCGTCATCGATATGCAATGAATAACTAAGTAGATATATATTTACCGCTTATGTCTTTTGTAAAACAGCAACAAATAACGAAACAAAAGGCCTCAATCTGTTTTTCTAAAGTCTTGGATAATGATAGTTTGAGTATTTTTTATTCTTAATAAGTTTTGAACGATAACGGTTTTATCATTTACATATCCATTAAAATAAAGAAAGCCTTAGTCTTATTTATTAGCAAAATCAGAATTAGTCATTCGATACAGGCACGGTTTCAAACGATTGCTTTAAATCTAATGCTTGGAAAGCATTTATATTAAAATCAGTTTGCTTAAAATTTTCCTACAACTACTTTTTTCAGGTATAAAAATCTATTGTGGGATGCGGAGCCGCTACCTAAATCAGCGTTCTCTGCCAGTTCTTCAGCGAGTCCTTTGAATGAACCATACCATGCTGAACTAAACGGCCGACCTCTGGATATTACAGGTGTCTTACTTACTTTTTAATAATAAATTATTCAGTAATTGCTTACTACTTGTCAGCACGGGGAATATAATATTTACATATTTAATACATAGTAACAATGTTTATTCTTCATTGTGTTTGTACCGTGGCCTGGGTGAATTTCCATATTGCACGATAAAATACAATAAAATAATATTTTTTGTAATACTCCAGGTTTATCACTGTGAAAAACTTATTAAAATCACCATAGTTTCATAATTCACTGGGGTAATATCCTTACCCACCTTTAGACTTTAAATAAAACCCCAGAGAGTAAAATTTTATTTAAATATGACTGACATAACGTTGACAAGATTTAATTACGTAATATTAAGATCCACGAAATAAAAAGAAAAAATATGTTTTACTATACTTTAATTTATAATTTTACTAATGGTTGCTAAAATGTATGCAAGTTCATAAAGTGCTCAGTAAGGAGTGCTATTGTTACCTCTGGCTACTCTGATGGGGCCAGTAGTCACATGAGCTTCATTTATTACTTAAATTGACTAAGTAGCAAATCCTTATTACCACTTGCGGTTTACCATTTGGTGCTAGGAATATTAATTATGCATATTGTGTGTTTTTAGTTTGGACTATATTTTAATATACTATAATTAGTGCAATGAAGTTAATTTGAGTATGTTTTTAAATCATCCAGCTGCCAGTTGGAGTCCAAAGACTATGGACACCAATCAATACATACAAGTGGAGTTCCCGCACCGCGAACCTGTCTACGGCGTATTGATGCAGGGCAGCCCTGTGCTCGACCACTACGTCACCAGCTATGAAGTCATGTACGGTGACGACGGTAACGTCTTCTC
>DWLR01002112.1:0-16232 GCA_018246295.1 Papilio alexanor hazarajatica
TCGTTTTGATTAGATTAACGTTTATACTAATCATCTAGATGAGTAGGCAGAGATTACGGATTTGTATTTTGACATAGCTCTTTTTTTTAACAAAATATTCTTCATAACACTGTGGTAGTATTTACGATGGTTCCCAATACCCGGTGATTACATCTGTTACACGAGGAGGGAGTGAGCTCTTTTTCAATGAGGAAGAGTGTACTCCTTCTTAATCCTTGGTTGAGTCGCTTTAGAAATACCGCTGGTACTATAACTACATAGTTATAGAATTTGAACTTCAAATTAGGACTTTTATTGATAAATTACAGCACTTTGCAAATTAAAATCGCACGTGTCCATATCAATTTCATAGTAATACATTCGAATTTGAATTGATCCGATTGCAAAGACTTCTTTGCTCAATGCTAGTTATAAAATTAGCATTGTCACTTATAATGCAATTATTTACCTGGTCATTCTTTTTTATTCCTCTTTCAAAAACAAATGCTTGAGCATTTTCTTGATTCCATTTCAAAGGTTTTAAGCCTGTTATTGTGTTTCTTACTTTATGCAACTATTACTACACTCCAGCAAATTTCTTATTGGTGTCCACCAGAAAAAATTGTGAACAGTCGAGAGTTCGTTTGCTACATTTAGATTTTCAAAATGAAAAACAAAATTTCCATCATTAAAATATTACCAGCGACTACCTTTACTAACCTCCTAGTATGTATGTATTTGTTATCTTTTAAGCCCGCCGACGCTTTAAAAGCCCCGATAACCTTTTAATTTGTGGATTAAAATATAAAAGCAAAAGTTCAAAAACAAATTATAACAGTGCTATTATCTGTATAATATCTATAATATATTGGTCAAGTATTAACAGACTACAACAATATCTATCTACATAAGCGTTCATGTGTTTTGATTTCAAAAAGAAAAACATCAGAACAGGGCTTACATCGTGGTGTTCGTTGAGTAAGCCTTAGTTACCGGAGACTTGTTTAATTAAATAGTTTCAAAATTGAATATTGGCTGACCTTTACTAAACTCGGAGACTAAAACGAAACTGCAAAATTACGGTTGAAACTTACCTCATAGTTTCAACATTCAAAGTGTTTCACTCAATATTGGGGCGAATGTAAATATTTAATACAATATCCGGTGTACAAGCCAGAAATAATATGTTTTTATTTTTATTATTATTTATCCTCTTGTCCACGATGATTTTATGCTCCAGAAAGGCAGGGAGAGTCTACCGTCTCTATGATACTACACAACTTAACACTACAATGCACATAATAATTTATAAAATCGTTAAAATATTTTTTACAAAATGTAAAAAAACATAGAGAAAATGTGGTTTACAAACTCTAAGAAAAGTGATCCTAAGTCAAATGAACACGTGCCTTCTATGTGAAAAACTCGATGGGTTCACCCGTTTTTGAAAATGTAGTTAAAAAACGAAAATGCTGCCATAAAATTTTACATGAAAAATCAAAATCAAGAAAATCAGTGGAACTAGTAATTTTTATTCCCTTAATATAACGAGTAACTGTAAAAAATTTCATAGTTTCATTAAATCCATACCAGAGATTTAGCATCGAAACTCTTCGTGTTTACCAATTTTTGAAAATTTAGATTCAAAATGTACATGTTGCCATAAAAGTTACATTTTCGAAAATCAATGGACACAAGTATTTTTAATTCTATTTCCCTGATATTATTTGTAAATGCCAAAACATTCCTTATTTTTTTAAACCCATACCAGAGATATATTATCGAAACTCCTTGTGTTCACCCATTTTCGAAAATGTAGTTCCAAAACGTAAAAGCTTCATTTAATAAAACTTACATGTTCTGAAGTCAGTTGATTTTTCATTCTATTCCCTCAACATTATGAGTATTTGTAACTGCCAAAACATCCCTTAGTTTCTTAAAATCCATACCAGGGATGTATTGGGTTGATCGGAAAATTATTGCCGTTTTCATGAAAAAAATTCCAAGACCCATTTTGTGTTTTACAAAAGAGTTTATTTAGTAAAATAATCTCCATTACAATCTCATAACAACCTGCCAACGATCTGGTAGACTATTGATCCCATCGGCGTAGTAGCTCGGTGGCAGTGAATTAAAAAAAAATCATTTAAGAATGTATTTATCTCATCCTAAGTGTTAAATTTTTTATCCCGAAGAACATTACTGAGGGCCCCAAAAAAGGTGAAAATCAATGAAAGATCTGGGCTATAGGCTGGATGTGGTAAAGCATCCCAACCTAATTTTAATAGTTTTTGTCTTGTTATAGATGCGATATGTGGCCTTGAAGTGTCGTGCAGAAAACAGACCTTACGTTTTTGAGGGCGTACTTTTTGTAATTGGTCGGCAAGTTTTTGTAACTAACTGCAATAATAAGAAGCGGTGATATTGTCTTTTATATGCTCTAATAAAAACCTTCTAAAAAAATCCTGACTGTTCTCTCTAAAAAGATATAGACAAACGGATAATATAAACGGCAAAAATTTTCCGATCAACCCAATAATAAAAATAATATCGAAACTCCTCGTGTTCACCCATTATTGAAAATTTTGTTCTAAAACGTAAATGCTGCCATAAAACTTAAATTGTCGCAAATCAATGGACACAAGTACTTTAATTCTAATCCCCAGGTATTATTTGTAACTACCAAAACATCTCTTAGTTTCTTTAAACCCCTATAAGGAAGTATTATCGAAACTCCTTGTGTTCACCCATTTGTGAAAATTTACTTCTTGAACGTAAATGCTCAACATTATGAGTACTTGTAACTGCCAAACCATCCCTTAGTTTTTCTAAACAACGCTTGGTTTTATGAAAAAATAAAGACAATTTATAATACAATTCAAATCACTATTTTTGAAATAATTAGTTCATCGAACACCAGACAAGCGAAAACCAAACCACTATGTTACTTATAAACAAACTTTAACGAACATGTAAATAAACAACTGTTTATTTTGTGTATTTGAAACATAATTTCTATAAAATATACAGTAAAAGAATATATATTATAAAAGAAATTAAAGCAAACTCGAAAATAATCAGAACATAAATAACTGAAAACTAACATTTCGCGCGATGTAAACAACTGTTGACGAGCCGAGAAACTTAAACCTGCAACATCAGAAGTGCAACTTAAACATTACATTTTTCTTTTTTAACTGTGCTCAATAATTAAAGTTGGAACTTATTGATTGTTACTTGACGACAAAATTAATTTTTGAGTCTGTTTTTGCAAACAATTAATTTGAAGCATCTTACTCACTCATTCAACAAAAATACGCTAATTTCCTTAATAAGTCATGCTTTTAGGCCACCAGAATATTTACATTTAATTTTTGAAGCACAACACAACACACATTTGAAAGTTATGAAACTTTAAAAGTTTGTTTTAAAGTTCGTCAAAACTTTAAGCCACGTGGCTCTCAGCTGTCAGATTTAAAAAAAGCAAAATATATTATGTTAGACACGAATGTAATCTCACACGGCTACTGAAAACGACGCAAAGTAGAACAGATTAAACAAACGTGGAAAGTTATGTCATGTTTTCATAAAAATAGCCGCGCCATAAAGCCGCGTCAGTTGCGGATTGCGGAGTAGACTGCTCGCGACGACCGGTGGCAAGTAACTCCCGCGACCCCCTCAAACCTCTCGGCTACACCAGCCTGCGCAACCACGCCCTCTAGGGTTTCCACACGGTGCGGGAATTTTATAATAAAATTACTTTTATAACGACCTCATATATCAGTGGTTAAAGTGCCTAGCTGTAGAGCACTGTGAGACCCGATATCGGAACCCGGTATTTTTTTTTTTTATCAAAGTTATTCAACTTTTGTTTTTGGGTCTGTTTTGTGCCCTCTGTAAGGCAGTAGACTCATCCCTATATCATGTTTGAGTTCCACGAAAAATAAATAATGTTTGCTATCTCTGTCTATCCCAGTAGAGGAAAGGCGAGAGCTTAATCTACGCTATAGCTCCGTAGCAATTAACTTCGGCAACAAAGTTTGATTTGACAGTTATACTCTATTCTATAGTTATACCATTATATGTATGGTTATACGTTCTAGAATCCCTTAATGGTACAGTGTCCGAGGAAAAATAAAAAATAGGTTAATGTACGAATAATCCCGACATCACTGCGCTTGCGGCCGTCAAATTAACACATGAGATAACGAGTAAGTCATAATGCAGTAGTAATTTTACGCAGTTGCGGCGTCCTAACAAACTACCTGCTCCAACCTATACGAGTATGTACAAATTTAACGTTAGAGAAAGTAACAGTAGTTTAACAATTATCAGTTTTCTAGCTCAAGTGTCTAGATTCACAGTTATTATAATTATATAATATAATTTAAAAATACTACTGTTCTTGTCGTTGGAACAGTATCCGATCCTACCTGTATTAGGCCTTCCCTGATACAATACAAAGTGTATCTATTCTTTCATTCGTTACCTAAATGTTCTTCTTGTCCTTCCTTACAACCTCTTTCCTACCTATTTTTATCACTATTATAAGATAGTCGTCGTTATAGCTGTCCCAAAATTTAAGCCCTATGACATGGTATTCCCAATCTACACACTTAAACTTATTTAATCGAAAAGATCATTTTATCCCTAAGGAACACACTTACTGTCTCTCAGTGTTTTACCCAAAGTGAAGGAAGAAAGAGAACTATTCTCTATAAAAACGCACTAATTGAGAATATATGTAGTTCAAATTTTAATTCAAAGTTAGTTTGAAATATTTTTTAATATTTAAGGTTTAAGTTCAATTAAATTCGAATTTCAATTCAGCTGAAATATATGTCTATAATTGAAGTTATACAAAAATATATAATTTATTAATGTTATAACGTTAATTGAGAAAAATAAAACCGTCTTCAAATTTAAAACATAATTACAGGATTTTTATAGGATGAGAAACAGAAAAAAGCTTTATTTACAATATCGGTTGCCATGGTAATAACAATATTACATAAAAAAAAACTTTTTGACACATGCTATGTATTATCATTAACGTGCATTTTTGGGTATATCTTCGAAACCCAAGATCCCATAAAATTCAAAATTATGCATGCGAATGTCCCCTTTCCAACAAAAAAAAATATTTTTGAAATCGGTTCGGAAATGATAAAGTTTTACGGTAACAATAATACAAAACAATCCAAAAATACAACAGAATTAAGGACCTCATTTTTGGCACGTCAGACACCTCGGTCCGTGACCATGAGTGCTGTAAAGTACTCAAATGTCTTGAATATAAAGATAAAAAATAAATACGGTAAAATATTTAAGAATTAAATTAATTTTACTGATTTTACCGCATTTCAATTTTATTTTTCCAGTAACTGTTCGTTTCAGAAATATTCTTAATGTAATTAATTTAATATACCGGATTCTTTTAGAGGTCTTTTAGATATGCTTTGTTTAAATTATGAAAATAGGTACAATAGTTTAAGAGTCCATCCATTACAAACAATCATACTGAATTATAGACTACAAGGAGAACAATTCCGAAAATTAGTTAATTTTATTAATTCCTTTATTTGGTCGTAATGATCTGTAGATATTAAATTTAAAGGTATGTAAAACAATCGTAGTTTAACATTACAGCTTAAAATATTAATTTACTATTTATCTACGAGTGTATACAGGCTGCCAAAAAAACGTGTACAATGGAAGACCACTGATTTCCTGGCCAAACATATGACGATGTAATCTATCCTACCTACATATATCCAAAGTTGCTTAGTTATGCGTTAGAGGGCTTCCAAATCTTGAAAACGTTTATTATTTATATATTTCCAAAATTCTTCAATAGATTTTTTTTTAAATACGCATTTGTACTATTATACAACTTTTTAATTGAGTAAACAGAGTGCTACAAAACGCGATCATAAGAATTGATCTACTCATATTTTTGTAACTGCCTGTATAATCACATTATTTTTCCTGTGATAGCTACATTAATCTTTTCTTTCTCGCAAAATTTTGATTTGGCCAGCGATTTAGCTACAAAAAAGTTTTCTAAATTCCTTGGTGCTTAATTTAGGTATAACTACAAATTATGAACTAACAAGCTGTTGCCCACGACTTCGTCCGCGTGGAATTCAATATTGATATATTTATATCTATATGTAAACATATACATATTTCTGTGTGAAAAACGTTCCGCGGAAACCGTACTTTTCCGGGATGAAAAACCTATGTACTATTCCAGACTATAATCTATCTCTGTGCTAAATTTCGTCAAGATCTGTTCAGCCGTTGTGGAGTTATCTGGTAACAAACGTCCATCCAAACATTCGCATTTATAATATGATGATTTCTTTTACGTTCCGTAATTTTTTTTGTATAAAAAAGTATCATATATCCTTCCCAATACTTCAGAGAATATGTATACAAAGTTTCATGATGATCGGTTAGTTAGTTGTTTTTACATGAAAGTGTTACAAACAAACAAACTTACTTTCACATTTATAATATTTGTAAGGTTTATAACTTCACTGTGGAATTTACGATGATCTCACCAGCGTGACCTAAAGGTAACCTTTTGCATTTTGTTTAAAAAGTGAGTTAGCGTAGAATCTTCTCATGGCCGTACCTTGGCTCAAATTACAATTAAAATGAATAATTGTTAATTAAACTGCTACGAGATACTTTACATATACACAAGACAAACAGACATATTAAGGCTCACAAATGTTTGTCCTATGTGGAAATCGTACCCATGTCCTGCAGCGTAAAAGTGTGCGCCAAGCGGTCACTTTCAGGGGGAGGTCTATATCCAGCAGTGGACGATCATAGGCTGAGATAGCGATAGCATATGTAAGAGAAGTATATACTGTGCCAAACCCACATGATTAGGAAAAGGGTAGTGAAATGATGTTGAACTTATATTCACTGGTTAAGACACCTAGGAATTTAAAAAACATATTTTTGGTTAAACCGTTCGCCGAATTAAAATTTTACAAGTGTAAAAATCTTTTAAAATTAAATGTACTTATTAAGGAAAAAAAATTGGAAGTGATCGATACAGGCAGTTGTATATATAGTTGTTGTATATGGTATATAAAGATATGGATGGATAATTATTTCTGACCGTGTTTTATGCTCGGGCCACATTAACGGGAAATGCCGTGAATTATCGCGAAGATGGACATTTAACGTAACGTCATGTAGCCACTATTTAACGCGATAATTTGAAAACGGCATTCATATCGCCGTTTGACGTTAGGCAAAAAACTTAGGTGGCAGTACATTAAAGAGATTAAAGAGAGAAGTTATATGATAAAATATGGACTCTTCTACAAAATATCTAGTTAACTAGTGCAAACATGAGGTTCAAATATGAATTAAATCAATTGAAGATTTTTCGAGTAATTTGAGAAAAGGCAAACTTTTTTCAAACTGAAGCCCTCTAGCGTTCTAACTAAGCAACTTTTGGGTATGGATAAATTTCCAGGCACCTAAATACGAGTATATAAATGAATACCTATTTCGCTTGCTTACGCCATAACTCGAGAACGAGTGTGCAGATCTCATTCATCTTTTTTTTAAGTTTTCTTATACTTGTAGAATATTCTTACGGAAAGAAAAATTAAAAAAAATCGTGCAGATTATTGAAAAATTTTGAAAAAAAAAATCGCGTTTACTACGCACGTTTGACATAAGCGAAACTAAATGCGCTGTGGCGAGGGGAGTTGAAGAAAAGAAAAGATACACTCAAGTCCACCAACAACGTTCCATACTTTATAACACTTGTTTTATTAAACCTTCAGTGTGGGTAGAATGGCAGATAAATCAAACAAACTTTGAGGATTGTTTACAAGTTGCTACTCGTATGTAATAATTTAAACCGTATCTTTTGAGATATAACCAAATTACGATAGTTTAGAAATTCTTCACAATTTTAGCTCAAATAAAGCACTTTAAGATTAATCAGTCCATTTCACTATTTAAAAATTATCGTGTCAGCATTTTATCATTAATATGTATCCAAATAAATAAATGCGAGTTCGGGAAGAGAAAACGTCCCAGAATGGTAACAATATCATGGTAAAGGGGCGATATGTGGTGGACCAATCAGTTTATATTGGTTATTGAGAGTAACAGTGAGCGAAAGCCGATTACACTAATTGGGAGATTGAATTCCATTTCGAAATTGTTTACGCTGACGTTTATGGACGGATGTGTAAAAGGCAGTTCCCTCCCATTCGGAATGAAAATGAATCTATGAGCAGTGGTTTATTTTTTTAACTGAGTTTTAAAAAATTGGAGGTACTTAATTGGCTTGTACTTTTTATGTTTGTTACCTAAAAACTTGGTCATTTATGAAATGATTTAATTTTTTTTGTTGGAAAGGGGACATTTGCAAGTAGATTCTATTTAATTTTGAATGGCATTGAACCGAAATCCGAAATTTTACCGAAAATTAACATATTTTTTTTTAATTACACATTTTACATATTACATATTTTCCTGTTTCGCTTTAATGTACATATTTCTAAGTCTAGTATCGTGACTATAAGTAACTTAGGAGTAAAAACTAGATATTAAACTAGGTATCCGCGGCTTCGCACGCATTCGTTTCTTATTTTCCTTGCTGATTTTTTTTGTGTAATTTGATTCCGCGTATTAATATACGTAATTAATATTACGATAATACATACGATGTGTCAAAAAGTTGTTTACTTTTATCAACAATACCATGGCAATCGATACTATAAATGAAGCTGTTTTGGTTTTCTTATAGGTACCTTAAAAGGGAACAATTATACAAATTTGAAGTCGATTTTGTTTTTTTTTTAAAAAAAGTTAAAACAGTATATTGTATTTGTATTACAAATACCAATCGTGAATAACAAAATGGATTAAAAAACACTTTAGTGCAACTATAAAAAAATATTAGTAACACAAGACTGAGTATCAAAGTTGGAGAATTATCTAAGTTTGGAGTATTCAGATATGTCATTTCTATTTTTTTTACATGTAGATCGATTTATTAAGTGAATTTTGTTAAGCATCGTAAACGAAATCTAGAAAATTGAATCTCTAAGAAAAGTTTATCGCAATAATCATGTTGCCTCATCATAGAACAGCCATTTTATTTAATTAAATATTAGAACAGATTACACTGTTTCGTTTTCAATTGCGAGACCACAAAAAAATCGCATGAGTTTAGTTGTACATATTTGCACGTGTTTTGTGTGAAGCATTTAATATGGTCTAGTGTCTAGTGCGTACCTGACTCTAACCCAAGAGTCTTGGCTTCGATTTCCGGTATTAGAATTCGCAATCCTACTAGGTCGGATTCCTCCCTTGTTATAGCTGTGACCAGCTTATGGCTACAAAAATAATAGTATAGTTTGTTTCAACAGCTTGTAACAAATTAAAATATGTTATAAAATTATTTTCAAGCATAGTAGCTGCCAATTTAATTTGGCTAATCGAGCATCGAAAACATTTTCCGCAACAGCGTAAGCACAAAAACCGAATTCGCAGCTGAACCCATTCAACCGGAAGAGGATAAACGCGAGATAATTTCCAACAATTTTTGATGAACTCATCTGAATAATCAATTAAGCACCGTGCTACTTTTGTGGTGATGATTAAAATGAATATAATAAGAATCATGATAATAATATTATTATTCTCTGTTATGTCTTGTGCCACTTATTTATATAATAATTATATAAATAAAAATCAATGTTTGTGTGTTTGTCGTTTACGCGTTTCTAAACCATTGATCAGTTTGTGACGAAGCCTTAGTAGGTTGTTCTAAGGACGCCCGCAAGTGTTTCTTGCACAAAAAATCTATATAAAAATGTTTTCCTTTGTAATGTTACTTTTTGTTCTATGCTTTGATATGACTTTGACTTATTAATCATTTTTTTTTACATTAGGTATTTGGCATTACAATGCATGCCAGGTTCAGCCAGTTTTCTTATACTTCATATTAATCGAGGGACTTGTAGTAGAGTATATAAGGTAAATAACATTAAAATGTTATGTAAAGTGAACACATTTTATTACATATTTATTTTTGCATTTAAGCATATACCGTTTGTATTATTTTTTCGTATCGAATAAACAAATTAGAAATTTTATTCCATTAAAAAAGTACTCTTACTACTTATATATGATGTAATCATATAATTTAGTAACTTTCTAAGGCCATAGTTTTAAAGTAAGCACTGTCTCCCGAGACTGGTCCCCACTTAGTTCAGGTGATCCTAAATCATTTGAGAATCTTAAACCATTTAAGCCCCATGATATTGTAAACGATTTTCTTCGCATTAATAATGTTAAATTGCGAAATGTAAAAAATATTGAGGTTTCAAAATTAACTTTAATGAAATTATTTAAAAATACGTAGTTATGTAACTCTCAACAAATAAGCGTATTAATCAATGACATTATTAAAACTTTCATGATACATAATTGACTAATAGATTAATTAATAGCGGCTAAACTCACGTTACTTACCTACCACGTGCCTACACCGGACTGCCTCGACGTGGGTTTAGCCGTTTTTAATTAATTAGTACTCGGTATTCATTGATAAATAATTGCTTACTAACTACGATATTCTACTCGTATAAAGGAAAACACTGACATTCATTAATGAAATAAAAAAGATAGAAAAACTGTAGCTATCCACGGACACTTTTCTACTTATTTATCTTTTAACATTTTATTAACTTTTTATAATTCATCTCTTTCCGATGTAGGTTCTGGATAGGTTATAAAAATACATTCTGGTTGCTTTAGGTGGTATTCTAGTCTAATTTCGGGACAGTTGAAATCGCTTACATAAATGTTTCTAATATGGCGTCACTTAGGCCATTTAGTGAGAGCAGTCGGTAGGTACTTGGAAGATTTTTGTAAGATATCCGAGGACAGTGTAACCGGTAGTTTAGTCTGCTTATAAAGCGTAAAACGGATAAAAAAATAATTAATTTTAATGTTAATTAATGTTGATAATAATAAATTTTGACACATAATATCTATATCATCATCATCTCAGCCTATAGTCGTTCACTGCTGGACGTGGGCCTCCCCTAGTTCTGTTCGCAATGTGTCCAGCTCATTGTCACTTAAGGTTTGCAATTTTAAAATTCTCCAAACAAAAAATTCAACAAAAATTGAAAACAGCGACAAACCCTACGTTAGAGCCAGGTACTCTCAGTACAGGTAGTGTCATAATAATACATATATTTATGATGTGCTCATTACTAATTACTTTGTTTTTGTTTTGCATTGGTCAATATTTAGGATTATTTAGCTCCTGAAAACACGTGTTTCCGACTTATTATTACTTGAGTTTACTTGGGTTTGTTCACAAAAAATCGCAATTAGTCTAAACTTGTGGCTTCTAGAGTGAAGACGGATTAAAATGGGAAAAGCACGCAATTTGCAGTGAAGTGCATTCTGTCATCGTTGTTTGTTGAAAGCCGAGAGCTACCATGTCTAGTGAAGATAATTTCATTGTTGTTACCAGCAAACGAAATAGACGCTTAACAGCACCAGAAATCCGCGTTGAAGAAAACAAAACCCGAGTTAAACCTTTATCATTGACTACATTAAAACGGCGACTGTGAGATGCGAAGTTGTATGGTCGCGTCGCCGTTCGAAAACCTCTGCTAAGGCCACAAGACAAGAAAAAACGGATGCAGTGGGCTGTCGAGTTTGGACTGAAGAAAATTTTAAAAAAGTTCTTTGGACCGAAGTTTCTTTGAACTATTCGGTTAAAAACGAAGAATTTACGTTCGAAAAGATGATGCCACACTGTGTAGTCCAACAATCAAGCATGGCGGTGACTCAATTATGGTCTGGGGTTGCTTCTCTAGCCAAGGATTTGATCAAAATTGAAGGAATTTTGAAAAAGGAACAGTACAAAATTTTTTAAGAACAAAATGCCGTTCCTTCCAAGTTGCGATTAATTGTAGATGGATTCATTTTCCAACAAGATAATAATCCAAAGCATAGCTCAAAATTAAGCAGAGGATATTTAGAAGAGACAGAGGCACAGGGTTTTTAAAAACATGTTTTGACCTCCTCAGAGCTCAGATCTCAATTCTTCTCGGATCTCAATTCCTTTAAAACTTAAATGGGAACTTGCGAAACCTTTCCAATAAAAGATTACATCGGTCCATAAGCGACGAAACTCTTCGGTATCAAACATAAAAAAATACAATCGAATTGAGAACCCATTCACCCATTAAGAATACGCAAACAAAATTAAGTTTTAACAATAAATTGAAATCGTTTCTAATGGATGTTCAAAAAGAAGAATATCTATAGCTAAATAATTTAAATAGAGCACACACAAATAATATACCTTCTCACGTTTTATTATTTTTTTGAACTTTAGTTTTATTTTTATTTATTTTTTTGAACCTGTGAAATTGAAAATTTTATTATTAATTACCGTTATTCAGTATGCATATCAACATCTATTTGCTACTAAAACTATACATTATGACATGTACTAACTATAAATTGACCGCCCTGCGCTTACGGTGAAAAAACAATGTTGTTGTCTTATTTATTCTTTTTTGGGCTATGCTTGAGAAAATGTATAAATACGACTTTCATTTTTTTTTATCTACTGTTGCAACTGGCGCACGGACGATGCATGTGTTTTTTCTGAATATCAGCATTCGCTATCCCGTCAGCATTGCAACACTTAGTAATAAGATTCCTTTTTATATTTTAATTTATGATTACTTACTTAACAGTTTAAATAGTGTTGTTTTTTTCTCTTTTTTAACGTATATGTATATGTATGTCTTTTTTATGCAATGCGTATGCGGATTAAATGATTATTATTATTACTAACTACCTCCCTTTTTTATGTCGGTTAAAATAAGGAAACTTATAGGTATAAATTTGGTTAAATAAAGAGAAATACTTTCTTTTATCACAGTGAAAAAACTTTCAAACAAATATTTTAATTTAACTTTCGCTTTCAAAAATGGAATGCAAAAAGTACGCTTACTTTATTTCTTAGGACTAACCGAACAATAAAAAGGGATTAAGAAATCTTTTCTTGTATGTTGAAGGCGTAACTTACAACATCAATAATTAATGAGACAATTTTAACAGTATTGGAGCTGATTAACTGATTATATACACAAAATTACAAGTAAATAAATGTTAACACAATTCCACGGCATGAAAATTAAATATTGTTCCGACGCTTTGCGGTGGATTCGCACGATCTGCAAATTACCCATTGTATATATAATAAATACTTCGGAGAAAACGTTTTTTCGAATTTTATATGAAAACTCAACACACTTTTTAAAAATGTATTTACATTTGATTACAGTATATGTATAAACTATTTTGTCATAAGACGGGCGTTCATAATTTTTATTTATAACCAAAAAAGGACTAATAATAAAGAGGTTTTATCTATGAGAAAATATTACGTATTTTTAAAAGAAATATATTTTCATTGAGATAAAAAATTTAATAACGCGAAACTTACGTCAATTTCTTGTTTTATTGTAAATTAAATTTTAGACAGTTTTAATCGATCAGTGTGACTTAGTTTAATATTGTTAGTTTTGATGTTAAAAAAAAGACGATGAAAAGATAAGAGTTCGAAAAATTATAACGCTGCTTTATTACGGCTGTAGCCAATGTTACGTGTCTCAGCGGCTAAATGTTAGTCATTCAACTGTCCAGAAGACCTGGCAGCGTTATCAGGATACGCGAACCTTTGATAAAAGGGCAGGTTCAAGAAGAAAAAGATGTACTGAGCCGCGGGATGACCGCTTCTTAGTGATCCAAGCACTTAGAAATCAAAGGTTACCTCCTACCTTGGTCTTAAAAAAACACACTCGGAAAGAAAACACTAACAAAAACAAAAAAATCGAGTTGCTAGACTGATATTCGCTCAAAACTGTACATCATGGAGTCAAGTCATCCCCTATGGCGGGGGCTCCGTAATGTTTCGGGCTGCCATCACTTCTGATGTTCGTACGGAATTAGTCGAAAAAAGTGCACTAGATGCACAAAACTACCTAACAGGAATTCTAATTCCTCATTTGTATATGATTTACGGATTGATTGCTATGGGCGAAGAATCCATTTTATGGATGATAACGCTCGAGCCCACGATTCCAGAAATGTTCATGCGTATATTCAAGACGGTGAAATTCGCCGATTTAAGCCAGCTCAAAGCCCCGACTTTAATCCAATCGAGAATGTGTGGGATATTCTCAAACGACGCGTTAGATCCGTTCAACCTGCTACACATGAGAGAGCTGAAAAGGGCAATAACTGCGGAGTTTATTCATCATAAGAAATATCATCCAAAGCACGTCTAGAAGAATTCAAGACGTCCTCACAGCTAGAGGAGGCGACACACGTTATTAAATATTTGTAATAAAATAAAAATATTTCAGAGTCATTATTGTCAAATTTTATTTTACGAATCGATAGTTCTGCCCGGCGGTTTAAGTTTATAATGAACAACTCCCAACAACAATTCCACTATACACACAACATCACCTTATTGCGAGTTAACTCGGGTTTTGGCACAATCTGTAAACCGACCTTTGACCACGACTTTTTTCGCACGTTTTTTAATCACCAGTTATCAAGCTATTTAAAATGGTTCATTAGCTTCCTTTGAGTGAGCTTTTGTGGCACCCAAATATGGAGCTTTTTTGTATTTCCATCCATTTATTTTCAAATAGTCAAAACTGTTTTGTGGTATTCACCACACCACTGGGTTCTTTACCCAGTTATATAGCTAGTTTTTCAAAAATGGTGTCCTTTTTATCTTTACCAGAGCGACAAGAGAGCATTGCGCAATTGGGCCACATTGCGGACTAACCTTGACCCGGTCAGTTGGAGGTCAGCGTCGCTTCAGGTAACGCCTATATTTGAAATTGGACGAGGATTAAAGGAGATTCGACATATTTAAAAAAAAATGCGTGTGCAGTTTTGCACACTTTAAAAATAATACTTCTTTTTTAAAATTATAATTAAAATTCTATTTAAATTATAATTAATACTTCAAAAAAAAAAATAATTAAGAGTTTAATAAACTAAGAGAAACATGCAACAAAATTTTTAAATGGAGAATATTTTATCGATTTAACATTGATGTTCCATTTCGGACTTAAAATTTAATGTTATAGAAGATAAAAACGATAATTCCATTCCAGTTCATACAAATAAGAATCTGACGAGCTATTTAGTTGTTTTATTTCCTTTTAATTTTACATTATTTCCAAATTTAAAACCTCAATTACTTACCAGTCATTAAATTATGATTGGTATGTAATAAAAACATATGATTATAATCAAACTATAAGTAAAATATTTATAAAAAAAAACATATAAATAAAAATACAAACATTGATATTAATAATTTTTAACCGACTTCAAAAAAAAAAGGAAGAGTTTCTCAATTCATTGTATTTTTGTTACCGAAGAACTTCGTCATTACTGAAACGATTATATATATTTTTTTTCTTTCGTTGGAAAATTCACAAATATTCACAATTGGGTCCCGCTTAATTGTTGGACCTAGGGTTTCGAAGATATACCGCAAATTGACATGTTGGTAAAAAGACAAGTCCTGTTTGGATTTAATGGATTAATATTTAACCCCCCTATAAATGACTAGCTGTTGCCCGCAAGTTCGTTCGCGCGGAAATAAACAAAAACTGTATTGTATTCACTACTAAAAACTGTATTATTATATTAACGTCCCACGGGAACCGTACATTTTTGGGAATATAAAATGTGCTATTCTAGACTGTAAACTAGGTATGTCCGTGTCAAATTTCGTTCAGATCTGTTTAGCCGTTGTGGCAAAGGACAAAAGAATTTAAATGGTATTGAAGGACTCCGATTCCATTAGGAAGGAATTTAATATGTAGATTTCTATTGATAACATTAGTTTATTTTAAATTAGTGCATTTTAAATTTATTTTTTCAGTCTATTTTTGTACCAAATTTGACTAAAATCGGGGTTAGACGGTAAAGTGTACCTGATTGGACTTCCACACGAACTTTCATCCCCTATTTCATCCTCACACTGGTCGAAATTTCAGAAACGCCGGAACATATTGTAACCGATCACCCCTTTTCCCCTTCACTCCTTCACACTATTGTATGAATTTTCGGAGTGAAATAAGTAGAAGCCGATATAAAATCGACTTCAAAAATATATGTGACCAAGATGTAAA
>DWLR01002113.1:0-16229 GCA_018246295.1 Papilio alexanor hazarajatica
GTGTCAAGAAAATAAATAATAAAAAGCTATTTTTATTTCATGACTGACTAACTTACTAGCACTAATTTACTAGCATTTAACATAGCGTTATTTATCATAACAATTTATAAATCGGTTTTAAAAATTTATGAGGCAGTCAAAAACCAATCAATTTCAATGTTCTCGTTCACAAGGCATGCTGTAGCAAATACATGCTTTGATGAGTGGAGAGAGTCAGAACCTTAATTAATTTCATCATAATATATATATATATAATTTGATCTAACAATTACTATGAGATCACAGTCTCACAAACATTGATTTTTAACTAACTCCATTAGTAAAAAGAGAAGTCAAAATAAAATATAAAATTGCGAAGAAATACTTACAACAACCAACACGTTGCCGCCGTTAACATTAACACCACTTGGATAATTCTGGAATTCATAAATGTAAAGATGAGGAAAAATAAAACACAAAATAATACATTGTCATAAACCAGCACTAAATACTTACCCTCTGTTGGGTCCTTTAGGGGCGAAGATGGGACACACGATACCCACTATACCCCAAAGCACGGTGAAAACGGTGATGGGAACGAATGAAGCACCCATTTCGGAACAATTTTCAAATAAAATTTGCAAGAACAAACTTTATAACAAATATCAGCTGCTCCAAAAAATGGACGACTTTTTTACAATGTTGGTAGTTCGGAACGTCTCCAGTCATATGACAATTACGTTCTGATTTTCTAAAATGTTTCCAACAATGATTCCACAATATGTAAAGCGTAATAAAATTTAAATTCTTTCAGATTGCAATAATATCTTAAAAATATATTCAATATGATTATTTCATTATTATTAAGCCGATAAATCAATCATATAATACAAATAAATTATTTGCATAGATCAAAGTCTGTTACTGCAAATCAGCAGCAATTAAAACTTGTCTAATGGATATGTAACTAACGAAAAGCCTTTTTAGCATAAATACCTATATCTGTAAATTCATAAAAATATTTGTATATGTACAATGAATATAATATCACAATAATCAAATATGATACATTTATAGATTAGACACTATTTTTATTTGTTTGTTGTAAACAATATGGTGTTATAGTTATCATCGCTTTCATTTATGTTAAGCATATTATTTTTAGTCCATAATACTGAGAAGCAGCAATGTTATTGTAAATTTAATATATTTGTTAATATAAAACCTTTTTGAATGCAAATGAACTATGCCTTCGGTTTCAGTGCCATTATATTCACTTTGATTAAAATATTAGGAGAAATGTCTCGAGCTAAATAAATCATGAAACGCAAAAATTCTAAAAAACCTAAGGTTTAGTTCTAATTACACGTTTATTCATATGCAGCTATTTAGGCAATTAAAAAGTCGTAGATATAAAAAAATTAATAGTAAGATACGAAAAAGTAAACAGGTAATGATGAATTTATATCAATTTACTTATCTTCTCATCGTTAAATAAAAATTTGCCATCGAAATTATATCAAATATTAACAATAATTTACACATATTTCACTTCTTTAAAGTGATAAGCATTTGAACTTATTTCGGTCGTCACCGTGGGTTCTTATATTTCATTTTAATAATATTAGGAAACCTGACAGTTGGTATCTATTATTTATTTATATTTGGGCCCTTGTGTCATTTTTGCCTTAAAACTTTTTGCGAAGCGATAATTTCTTGGCTGTTATCAATTACTAACTTTGAGGCATCAAACTGATTTTGTCTAAATACGTGACGGTTTATTAGTATTTGATCTATATTATTGTAATAAGATCTGTTTAAAACCGTGCTATTGGTGTATCTTAAAAACTATTTTTGTCCAGAATTTGTTTGTCTAACGTCGATGTTTATTACGATACAAGATTACATGACTAACTCGGTCATAAATGATTATTGATGATTGGAATGATAATTGGAAGAATAATTTGTTTCCATTGTGAAAGTAATGCATATTGAATTTAGGAATAAGAAGAATATAAGGAATTGTACTTTTCAGAAATGCCAACTTACTAAAAACAGAAATGTATGGAGAGTGACTCCGAAAGACTCGCGCGACATATACAGGCAACGACTTCAACGCCGACTGGAAGAGAAAGATTGCAATAAAGAATGTATTTGTAATGGAAACAATAGAGAATATAAGAGATATCGTAGAGTAAAGAAGAGGAAGGTGACATATTCTAGAAGCAAGTGTTGCAAAAGGTACAGGCTCTCATAATCTAAGAGGGCTTCAGCATTAAATAATAAAAAAAAACTCAAAATATTATTTAAACTAAACCAATACAGCTTGTGCGGAGTTCGATTTACATATAAAATCAAGGCACACTACCGTTGAGAGGCAAAAATTATAGTAGTACCAACTAAATAAATTTAGATTAGCATATTTTGAAAGAGTTCTATCGTGGAAAAAATATAAACACGTCTTGATTTTTACAAGAATATCGATTCGAATAAGATAAAAAAAACAGTTCATACAATATTTGGGACAGTAGCGCTCCAAAATTATATTCGAGTCGAGTACTTGTATATAAGATTATTCGCGATATGTACAATAATCTCGTAGAGTAGGGTTTTTTTGTGACTGAATTGCTACTATTTGCCTTGAGGAGTCATTTACAGTTACAACGGAATTGAGACGGAATGGTGCTTAAGCTTGGGTCGTTACTATTTTATTATTACCCTGATTATATAGGGCTAATGTAAAGGTATTTATACAGTTGCGTTTCATTAGATGATTGACGTGTCGCAAACCTCATCCTCGTCCAACTAATATCTAACTCTTTTCCCATGCACACTCCTCAATCCTGCCAAAAGTCTGGCAGTGGGCCCGTCATTTTTGTGATTTTTGCTCGCTTGTTTGCTTCCTTCTACTCTAAAAAGCCGTGCTGTAGTTTTGGTTTCTATTGCAGACATTGTAGCCACGTGTCGAATACAACTGCATCGACATACACACGTTCATCAAACTCTGACGCCTCCAATACTTCCGATACGGACAGCAAATAATCTTTCAATTTTTGTAATTATTTTATTTTCTTGTGCGAAGATTTTAATGAAAAAAAAAATTAATAAAAATTGATCAATAGAATAGAAATTCTATGACTTAACATTATGTTTTACCCGACTGACCCAGAAGCAGTGCAATGTTTTTGCATGCATGTATGTATGTATGTCCATTCCATTGTATCATAAAGACTATTAGTTACAAAAACACGCCTACAAGTAAATCGGGAGAACTACTTAATATGTCCGACGATCCGAATTCGTCAGCAAATACCATAAATACTTTGCAAATATTGGTGCGAGACTTGCTCAGAGCGTTGAGCAGGGACTGCGTACAAGTCACCCAAACTTTGAATCTAACTGTGTAACCAATCCTTTAGGGAATTCATTCGTATTACTTTGAACAGATTGTTCGGAAATAGAAAGCGTAATTACAGAATTGAAACATAACTATGCAGTAGGCCACGATGGAATACCAGCCTCTGTCATTAAATCTACCAAACACGTACTTGTTCCGGCAATTACTCACATTTTTAATTTATGTATTTCCAAAGGTATTTTTCCGAACACTTTTAAGAAGTTTTTAAGGGTGGAGATGGAAAACGTGTCGAGAACTATAGGCCTATACCGGTACTCACTACACTATCCAAAATTATGGAAAAGATTCTGAACAAAAGACTGCTTAGCTATCTTGAACGTAACAACATAATTGCCCCAAACCAATACGATAGGAGAGGTAGATCAACAGAGGATGCTGTACTTGAACTGACAAGTCAAATTGCTAATAATCTTGACTCGAGAACTAAAACTATAGGTATATTCCTTGATTTAGCAAAAGCTTTCGACACGATATCTAGCCCCATCCTTCTACGCGGATTAGAGAACATAGGTATAAGAGATATGGCACTAAAACTTTTTCATAATTATCTCACAAATCGTAGCCAACGGGTCAAGGTAGATAACTACATCAGCGACGAAGTGAACCTAAACTTTGGCGTACCACAGAGTAGCGTACCAGGTCCCACAGTGTGTTTACTGTATATTAACAGATTGTGCCAACTGTCAATTCCAAACTGCAAGATTCTTGTCTATGCAGATGACACTGCGCCTATCATAAATGGAGAAACATGGGATTCTGCTCACCTCGCGGCTGAACATGCTCTTGGTAAAGTGATGGAGTGGCTCTCAACGAATTTGCTTACGCTGAATGTCTCTAAAACACACTATGTCCTTTTCTCAGCTAACTCACACACACAGCCTGTCATGCCAGATATTACAGCTCATAGTTGTTACTCACTGTCCGACAACTCTGTCCGCTTAACATCACTTTACGTGTACACTCAGCATTAACCTATTAAGCAATGTTACTAGAGCATGAACGTCGTACATATCTTGTGTGCCCACCTGTCGTTGTCAAAACTGCTCTGGCGAGCCGAAGCTACCCGAGTCTCAGCACCCACCTTTACAACACTATGAACAAAATTTGCAACAAATGTAAAAGTGTTGTCAAACTTATCTCCAGGAATTAACTTACGAAGAAACTGAAAAACTTTTCGGAAAATAATATTGTTAATTTACCAACCAAAAACCAAAAACATTACTCTCCAGAAACAAACTCACATACTCTCATATTCATACTTTCTTACACACACGAACACATGAACCCGCGCGCGTGCAATTTTAAATGTTTAAATATTTTTAATTTTAATTATGTATTAATTATTTTATATTAATTGAACTGTAAGAGGAAGCGTCGGTGTCTGTAACACAGTGCAAACTAGCACAGACACTGACATTCACTCAGTCTCCAAAAATGCATAGCGTTATGTTTTTGTTTTTGCGCTTAAATATTAATAAAATATTATTATTATTATTGTGGCCTCCTGGAGTCTAAACAATTTGACCGATTGTTAATAGTAAGATGTCATTAGAATTTATGTTAGCAACACTTCATCTACTTAGCTTTTTATGAATTGGTAACACCATACGATGAAAGAAAGGTTGGCGCCAAGTGGACTGTTTTTGGTGGGTTTTTTTCAAAAAAAGAAATTCTATGCGTTAGCGCTGCCCAAAAATTAATAAAATAATTATTAATAAGTATTAACATAAGTATTAATTTCAAAATGTAAAATTAGTTTTAGTTAAATATATGTACAGTAAATTAAAATTATTGTATCATTTTTAAGAACTTCGTATTATCGTTAACATTTATTAGTAATAATTACAGTTAGTCGGTTTTTTTAATTAACTTTTTCTTACTATAATACAAAGTGAGAAATCGACAAAAAAAAATAGAGGAACGGTATGTGGGACCAATATACTTATATTCTCTTAGCATGGGACGTTGCTTGATTAGAATTATAACTGTATACATTTTCATAGAAGGACGTTGCTGTGCAGATTTTTACATGTCTCGATATAGTTTCTCGATGTTTGAGAATGTTTTAAAATTTAGTTAGGTTTTTTTTTACTGAAATCACTGGCACTGGCGACATGAAATATTTTTTTCTGCCAAATTGGCATTAGTGACAATGCAAGTCGATCAATGCAGCATAAATTACAGTGATAAACAATTAAAATGTTAGAAAATTTATAAGTTATTTCAGAAATGTAGGGATACACGGAGCCCAAGTGGTTCAGCTACCAATGCCTGGACCACCAGATGTTTGCTGTGGCAACACTTACAGCTGGATCGGAGTGTGCACGATACTCTTGCTCACCACAACGACCGTAATCACCGGATATGTTCTGTAAGTTAGCTCTGTATAAATAAACGAAATAAAATATCAGAAATAATGGGAACGTCAACCATCACTTAAACCTAGTAAAATTTGTTTGTACAAATTCTTCTGATACTCAGGAAAAAATAACTTATAAAGTAAAACTTAAGTTCTTTCTCTGCATTGCACATAATTGTTGGGGTTAGTGTGGCACATCGATGTAAAATAAAACCAATAATTTCATCAGCCGAGCTCGGTCCCTCCAAAATTGACTATAATATTAATATATTTACACTTTAACTATATATATTTACATTTTAGCTACTAAGCTATTCGTGCAGTCCGTTTCTTTCAATAAAACAAAATTTAACGTCTTATTTTTATTTCTTCTGTCTTTTTTGAGACGCATATCCTTCACATATTGTCAGCATTTCCAGGGACCTCATATTATATGTAGTTGCTGTACATAAATTTACATTTTTCGTCGCCATTAATAATTATCGATCATGAGTAAACCTTTTATGTCTTCATACGTACTGAACTGACGCGGATGTATTTGAGCCTTTATTTTATTTTTCAGTCTTTATTGCCTAACAGAAGGATAATGTTTTTCCTCGGATATGTAAGTATATTTGTATGAATGTATGGGTATGTATGGTCGGTCCATTGTGACCTCCTTAGTCTAATCGGCTTGACCAATTTTGAAGAATTGGAGGAAATCGAATAATCAATATTCGATTTATTCATTCCCTGTAGGGGTCCAATCAGTTAGGCTTGTTTTTTTTAATAAATAATATTTTTGACTACGCGACATGCGAAGTTCTGCATCCGCATTCGTCTGGGCTTTAAATGTTATTTATCAAAATTTGTACGTTTCCCAATCAGTTTGAAATATTTTTTTTTTTAATTATAGAAATGTCACGATTTTGTCAAAGTATTTATAACTGAAATAAACCTTTTTTTACTTGTTTTGCATGTTTGAACGGTACAATTTTTATTCTACCTACTTTAATTTACTATTAGCCAATAAAATAAAAAGAAAAAGTAGAAATTATTCGAATAAATATGACAAACTTGAAGAAAGTACTTATCATACCTGAATGAGCCTGGCAACATTACATTGAATTGAGTTATGAATGTAACTGTCAATTCAAAAAAATAAGTCGTTACGCTAAGGGTTGTTTATTTTCTAATCCTAGATATTTACTAAGGTTTATTTAGTGTTATTGTTTAGTGTTTGTGAGGTTTGAACTTGTATATTTGAGAATAATAGACTCATGGCGGGTTTTAGTGAATAAAACGAGAAGTTATAATTGAAATCATGGACGATACACACGGCAACGGCCTGCTAGACGCTACGGCTTCGTAAGATTTATTTGATAAAACTAAAATAAAATTAATTCCATCCTTTCGTTAAATACTAATGTTATAATTTGTGTATGCAAGAATAGCTTCGCTTTTCTTATAATAATTTAACTTATATCGTTTTAACTTTTTATTAATGTCTTAAGACATATCGTTGTTTTTTTTCCAGACATGTACGTACGTTTACCTAAACTTACTGAACGGTTACGGAACTATTAATATTACTCTTTTTACCGATTCATTCTTTTGAAATAATTGTTGAGCATAGCCTGTAGACAAAGTGAGCTAGTATCATAGGCTATTTGGTTGCAGTTTTTAAGTTTGTTAGTTCATTAAGACGGTGTCTTTATAAACATTATATAAGTATACTTATATTCTTATATAATTAAATGTAGAGGCCCAATTTTTTAATTGAGGTTGAGAATTGTGGCAATTTGTGGATACCATATACAGGTAGAAGAGGAAGAAACTTTATTTGATAATTTGTTATTAACTGTAAGAAGGTGAAGAAAGTTGCAAAAGCTAGATAAAAATTGTAATAATTTAATTTCAGAAGAAAACGTAGATCTTCCATACTAAAGAGCCAACGTCCACCGCGCACACCACTCACGGAGCTGGAGTTCAATGTGACCACTCCCACAGACTCCACCAAGAGCCGCCGCGTCAGCTTCTCGCGGCGCACCGGCGTAGCGTGAGTTTGATTTTATTTTACAAACAAAATGTTAGCAAATTATCTCATAATTTTTTAAACATCTTAACACTACTTCAGTCAGTTTCAAGTTTGTGGTAGGAAACTTTTAAATAGTCGAATAATTGAGTAATAATGTGTGGACATACATTTATATTTATTAGCGCTTTAAAAAAATATATTTTCAGTTTTTAACATGCATACCTTAGTAATCTAGTGTTAATTGTGATTCAATCTGCACTTAACATGTTCATTATCTAACAACTCAATTGGGAATTATCAACATTTTGAATTTATTTGCCCCATTTTATTGTCGTTTAGTTTTATAATACATTCTTATGGAAAAGTAAATTTACTGGAGTGTGTACTATCTGAACAAAACTTAGACCATTCAACAAATTTACTCAAAGTTTCTGTAAAACTGTTTCTAGATACCAAAGAAAACAAAAAAAGTCCTATGCTGCTTTCTAAATTACTAAATCACACTAGGTGACAGCGTGCAGGATTACCACCTTCTGTTATATAAAAAAAAAAACACTTTGTTGGATAATACCAATGATTTCATTATACTGGCAATAATTTTGCTAATTACCCCTAATTACCAGTATTGACCTTCCTCTTCAGTGGTTTTTTACTAATTTAGATAGATAGATTCAGCAAAATATTGCTGTATCAATTAGCTAGTTTTATTTCATTAATAGAAAGATAAATGATTCAACAAAATACATATACTATATACATACAAGTCAAGCTAATAAAAGTGTGTCAAAAGTTAAGATTAAATATATTTAATTTAATATAATGATAAGCTTGCATTGTTTTCTGTGTACATAAAAATACGTGAATGTAGAATGATATCCTTTCAGAGAATTTGTAACAGATGAAGCAACAAATACTTGGAAAACCATTTATGTAGAACAAAATAAATCAATGGAATCCTCATTAAACGAGTCTGTAAGGAATCCTCCTAAACAAACAGTAGGACACTTGGGCAAGAGGATTTTTGAGCAGCAATTCCAAGAAGAAGAATTTGTTAATTTTGGCAGCACTATTATGACATCGAACAACGCTATAGCACAGGAGTTGAATATGTCCCTGAGGGGAAATTTAACTCAACAGTTTGCCGCCCTCGAGCGTGATTTAGACGACAAAAACCTCGCAGTACCTCAAACGAATTTCGAATTAAGTTCCCTCGCAGACCACAAAAGTAAGATCTTTGCAGATGATGTAACAAATCCCACACTAGGGGAGATGTCTAATAAGATCAATATTAATTTCTCATCTTTGGAGCCTTTTGGCGATAGTCAAGATAAATGCTATGATTTAGATGAAATAGAAAAGGATTTATTAATACCTCGATCAAATGCTTGCAGTCGGCCTTTTGGTACAATGACAAATGTTTCAGAACAAATTGAAATTGATCTTAACGTAAAACCTGTTGGGTTAAGACGTGACGAGCTAGACATGTCAATAACAGATACCATTCGGAATCCACAAGTCGAAGAGGTATTACACAATTATAAATCAACAAAAAACGGGAATAAATCTTCTATGGATAACGATTGGACATTAGATAAAGAGAATATAGCCGTTAATCCTTACGTAGCGCCTAAAGAAAGTATCAATTTTGCTATAAACGATGTTCCGGATCAAGTGTTAGTGTTTGATGGACGAAGATTAACGATCCAATCTGAACATAAAAACCCCTTCGACCAAAATCAAGAACAAGATTTCAATAAAACATTTCTACCTGACGATATTTCAGATCGGCCTGCTCAAAGAAAAACTATTGTTCTTAATGTCCACGACGATCTACCCAACTTTGTGGACGTGCCCGCTGCAACTCGGGCACCATCAACTGGTAAAAAAAAATCCTTAAGTAAAGATGGTCTACAAAGTAATGAAATAAATAGTGAAATTGAATGTTCCTCCTTAAATGAGATGAGTAACAAAACTGAATTGCTGCCAAATTCACAAAAAACGATTATTTACGATAGTGGGGATATAGCTAACATTTCTGTAACACAAGCAATAATTACTAACATACTCCTAGAAAAGAAGAAGAGAAAAACGATTGTCTTTGAAAATGAAACTGGGGAGTTGTCTATGACCCAAGCATTGCCTACGAATGTTGTCACGGCAAGTCACAGCATCCCACAAAATAAAACTGTCCTTTATGACGTAGATAATATTTCAATAACCCAAGCAGTGCCAATGAACCTATTGTTGCATAATAAATCAGTCGCTGCCAACCAAAATTCACTAGCACACTCTCAAAATGAATATGACTTGTCTTTTACTCAAGCCGTTCCACACAACATGCTAATACCAAATAAAACGAGTGAATGTAACAAAAGAAAAACAATTGTTTTTGATAACGAAAAAGGTGATATTTCAATAACTCGAGTCTTGCCTTCAAACATACTTATATCTGAAATCCATAAGAATGATCAATGTTTAAATGAAAAAACAGATATACCAAATCTAACAGAAATAAATAAGGATACTATGAATCAAGACAATCGCACAAACGAGACTGATTCAACAAATGTTAGATTATTTAGTAATACAATATCAGGTGACAAAAAGGCATCTAATGATAACATTTCCGAAAACGAAATGCGTTCCTTGAATTTTATAGCAAATAATGTTACTGACAGCGAAACTACGCAAGACAGAGAAAACGTTAGAAGACTATCATCTAAAAGTGACAAATATATCACTAACATATCAATTACTGAATCAGTACCCAATGACATTTTACTGCTTAATAACCCTACAGCTAAAACACAAACATATGACGATGTTAACGATTGCGATATTTCTGTGACACACGCTCTTCCATCAAATATTATTTTAGATCAGATAGAAATGTTTTCCGCACAAGCACCCGTTGAAGTGGAGTCAAGTAATAGAAATACAATCAACAATAGCACTAACCATATCAAAAATATTATAATAACTAAAGAAATATCCGAAAAGAGTCTTTGTGAAAACTCAGATGCCAGAAAAACAAAATACGACAATATATTACGGTCGGAAAGTATTTCCAAACAAAACCTAGATTTAACTGTTTCAAATAATAATGTGAAGGATTTCATACAGGAACCTTTGGTTAGAGTGGAACAATCCATAAGTTATGCTGATATGTCCATGACACAAGTGTTACAACCAGATCAAAGTTTACATAAAACTAATACGCTTTCCAAAAGGGGTACTATAGTTTTCGATAACGATGAAATGGGCGACATATCAGTTACTCGAGCTATTCCAACAAACATTTTATTAAATGAAATTAAATCCAATAGAGACAAAACATTACTATTATTTGAGAACGTAAATAGTGATCCACTTTCATCCGTGTCTGAAAGCGATGGTATGCTAACAAAATCAGAAGAAGCTGTCGCGTCAAATATAAACATATCCTATACGGATATTCCAGTGCCAAAAGAAACGACTCTTAGTGATAACAATCAAGTTGCCGATAATTGTCAAATATATAATAATTCATTCGCATCGAGAACGTTGCAACACGCCAAGGAAGAATTAAAAAAGAGTAGAGCAGTAACCGAAGATGTAGATATGTCCATAGACGACATAGACCATGACACACAGCCTCTGTCCGAACGCAATGAGACTTTGCTTAAATCTATGAATTATATAGATTGCGTTGATCAAAAATTTGAAACAAATAGTCTGAAATCAGCCACCGAGCATACATATCAAGATGTCTTCGTTTATCAAGCGGTAACAACACATAACGTCTCTAAGCATCAAGGTTTAAGGACTGAACAGGGTGATGTCAAAAGTGACAGAACTGTAAATGAATATGAAAAAAATACTTCGAGAAAGTCAAACATAGACAAAGAAAGTGAAATAAGTATGTTAAGACACGACGCGTCACAATATATAGATGAAAGAAAAATGGCTGATTTCCCGCCCACAAAACAAAGTAATAAAATTTCAATTCTAGATGAACTTTTGAATATGTCTGGCGAATCTATAAATATGTCAGTCGATGGGATGGATGATAAAAATGTAATGGTTGGGCTAGAATCTCAACTCGCCCTAGAAAAATTCGCTCAAGATTGTTGTGAAATTGACAAAACAAAAATGGAGCCGGCAAAATCGATTGAGTTGAAATTAGAGGAATCAAATAATACTTCTGATTTGAAGAAAGACGTAAATGAACCGACGAGTTATAATCCAGACCAGAAAGAAGTTCGTAGTTGTTTGCTACAAGCAGAAAATATTCATCGACCGCCTTTAAGTTTGAGTTATGAAAATGAAAATAATCCACAAAATAAGGAGAAGATTTTAAGTTCGAATTTTGAAACAAATAGTGATAATAGAATGGAAGGACCCGAGATTAAAAACAACGTCGAGGACAAATATTTAAAAGAGGCCGATGATACTAAAGAATTACTGGAAATGTTAACGGATTTCACAGATAAAACTATGCCCGCCCAACTGGAGATCGATGCGAATAAATCGACAAAAGAAATTCTCGACGGCCCTGTTACAATACAGGACAAAGCTGACAGAGACGCGGGCGACAGTAAAGAAAGTTGTGATACTCTGAAGGATAATATTTCTATCCCTCAGCCGACACAAGAAGCGATGGAAGGGATTGAGAGTGAAGACTTTGATACCAATGATGCAATAGACAAGGAGACGGATGAAGCTATGTATAAAGAGACCAATTTACGACGAAAGTCCGGTCACGTAAGCAGGGACGTGGTGAAGACATTGCAGTTTGATGAATCTAATGATGAAATAAAATGCAACTCTAACTCATCTCCTCTAAAAAAAATCGTTCCGGCTGATATATCTTGCCCGAAGGATAGCAAAGCGAAAGTCATTCCGACTTACTTGCATGATGTTTCCGACGACCTCAAATCATTGATGCAGGATCTTATTAAACCGACGGCTGATCTGATATCCTTCGGAACGTCGGGAGTCGAACCGGTAAATGAAAAATCAACATCGACTCGTAACAAAGAATTGCAGACAAACATAATCACCTCTAGCCAAATAGATATCATCGATATTAATTCCTATCCCGTATCCGAATCCAATATAATCTTAACTCGAAGTGGTGAAGAGAAACACGAAAATGTTGAAGATGCAGCTGTTCATGTCGCCATATCTGTTGACGGTGATGTCTTCGATATAAAATGCAACTTACAAAACGTTGAGAAAAATGTTACTCCTAAACAGGTTTTGGTCTTTGACCACAGGAATCCTTTAAATAACGTGATCTTATGCCCGTCCGGTAAGACGGATATACACAAATATTCCCCGAATAAATCAGACCTACCCAAATCGGAAATAGCACATGAACAAAACGATTTTGTAACAAAAAGTTCACAGCAAATCTCCATTTTGGAAGAAAAATTCAAAGAGGCTCTGGAAATTCAAAGAGTTTCCACTCAGTACAATATTGATACTGGTGCAATTCGTTCAGATAAACAATACGATTGTTCAAGACGTGAACTATTAGAAGAACCATGCGATGATATTGATAGCAAAGAAAGTTTCTTAGGTACGCAAAATGATCGTAAACCCATTACAAATGCAGAGGTGAACACTTTAATAGTTATGAAATGCAACAAAGAACTCCTCCAAACGAGTTCATCTCTAACGCTTGTCGACGATGAACAAGATGTTGAAATTAAAAACAAAACGCCCATCGAGTCAGTCAACAAAACATCCCCCGTCAAAGTTATATTCAAACTGAACGATCCTGAGGACGGAAATGTAGAATCGAGCGTCGATTTAAACGACGCGGATTGTGCCAAAGCTAAGAAACGGAACTATCACCGAGCTAAATACGATCAGAACAAAGTATCCACTCCCGACGTCACGCCCAAACCGCTCAGCAAAATGCAAAAATTGTCCTCGAGTCCGAGACATATTGTCGAAAATTTTAGGACGGACACCGACAAATCATTTAATAAATCAAATAAATCTTTTACGAACGAACCCATTAAGAGATGTGGTAAATCGAATGTACTAAACAATAGTAAACCTAAAGTGAGAACGTCGACAATAGTACATCACGTCACAACTGTAAACTGTAAAATGAATACTGAAGCGAAAGAAAATCCTCTAAACCTGGACGATGATATAGCATCGAGTTCTGGCAGCACGCTGCAGACTGAGACGATATCGCAGAAGGATTTAAAAGAGTGCACGAGTACAGAACTGACGTCCTTTACTAGCAGTAACGCGATGAAAGAGATGGAGTACATGCCGAGCTTAGTGACGGTGTCGGGGTCGCGGGAGGCGGTCAGCGCGCGCAGCGAGACCACCGATTGCGACGACTCTAGCGTCGTCACGAACGAAATAGAAGCGCTCTCCTTTATGGGGTAAGTGTCAATCAACATTGTTCCAGTTGTTGTTGATGTGTGCATGAATTAATGTAAAAGAAGCGAATGGTTATCCGTAATAAATAAATAAAATAAGTAATGTGTATGCACTATGGATAATATGACATATTTGTCAGCATCCTTTTAAAAATGATTAAAGAGAGACCATCTATTTGGGAAAATTTGCCACTGTGCGACTGCTTTCCCTCTCCTTTAATTTGTCGACATCCGTAGTCTAGGAAATGATGGTCAATTAACGCCGCGAAGACCTCGCCTCTAAAAAAAATGCAAGAAAAATCTCGTCAATGCTGAGGAAAGTGTACTGAATTAAGGCAAAGGCGTTAGCAATACTTGATTTAAGACTACAGCAGGTCGAGCAGACGATGTTTCTTAAGATATTAAAGAATAATGTTTGTTTCTTGTTGAGCAGTCGCGAGTGCGAGTGGGAGAGCTGCGAGGCGGACTCGTGGCGGTACCTGCTGCTGCGGCGGCGGCTGCGGCTGACGGTGCGCTTACAGCGTGACGTCACCGAGCACCCTTACGTGCGCCCCGACACGCCCATCATCAGCATCACTTTAGAACCCGTCCATCAAGGTACCAATAACGTATCTATTTAAATCTATGCTTACGATATGTCTATTATCATCACCTCCCGGCCCTTTTCCCACCTTAGGGTCGGCGCAGTATGTACTATTCTTCCATATGTCGTGAACTCTACTGTAATCAACTTTGGCTATAGTTTTTACGGCCGGTCGCCTGCTTTTCGCCAACCCTCCACGGGAATCTACCTCCCCATCCCATCCTCTTCTAATTAGATTCTAATTAGAATTAATTCTAGTCAGACAAAACTCAGAAAACTTCTACTTGACGCGTGTCTTCTGTGAGTTCGGGGTATTTCATCGGCCGAGCGGGACATCACAAGCTCCGCTTAGTTTGGGATCAGATGACCGTGTGTGAATAATATCTTTGAATATTCGTGCAACAGATGTTGTTGCGGACTCTACTACTGTTGTAACGCCATAAATGACATATCATGACACAAATGTCTATTGTATGGTAATAAATATCTGTCACAAATATTTTAAAAAAACATGTGGGCTAATTTTGACAGCATAACCAAATGCGAACACGACACTAGATTTAGTTAATAATATTTAATTAATTTAGCTAAACATTAATAATATAGCTAAACGTTGCCTACCTTTATAAGACACATAATGCGATAAACAGATATTTTATTTTTCTATCCATCCCTCCTCCGTTAAATCCGCTTCCTTCTGACACCCTTTTCTTAAAAGGAAAGAATGGGAAGGGGGAGAGGACTAGAAATGCGTCTCCTTATGAACGCCTTGGCTTACAGATGAACAGTTAAAATTGTTTGTCATGCATTGGATTAGATTCTGTTATTAATGATGATGTTGGTGCATACGGTAGGACATTTAACTCGTGTATACTGAATATAAAAATCTATAAAGTAGAATAATAAAATAATAAGCAAAGGAATATATTAAAAACGTGTAAAAAATAATATATTATCAAAATTTAATACTTAATTAAATTTAATAGTTAATGTTTTGAATATATGAAATTTTACCTATACAAAAGAAAGTCAAAGAAAATTATTTAAATGAGGAATATAAAATTAAAGAATACAATAAGTACAGTACTAAAAGAGTTCGGGAGGGAAAATGTGTGCCGGTTACGGTATCTAAATTAATAACTATAATGCGAAAAGGTGTTGTACCAAAATTATGTAACATTGCTAAGAAATAAAATAAATCAATAAAACATCTTTTGGTACATTAATTAACTATTATTATATATATCCTAGTGTATTTATCTAATTATTGTTTTGATATATTATTTATATTAAATGTAAGTAGGTTAAAAGTATATTATATGGAGTGTTCTTTCGCCAACAAACTGTACTGCAGTTTGGTAATTTGATTGTTGTAAGCGTGTAAGCTTCAAAAGCTTTTAACCTTTTCGTTACGAGCGCCGGATATAGCCGGCATCCACTCGATGACTTCTGTGTACGAGCGCCGGATATAGCCGGCATCCATTCGA
>DWLR01002114.1:0-16225 GCA_018246295.1 Papilio alexanor hazarajatica
TCCATGGGCGTCGGTTCACTTAATGTTAGGTGACCCGCTGCTCGTTTGCCTCCCTTATTCTATAAAAAAAAAAAAAATTATGAAGCTCAATTAACAGTTAAGAAGTTATCACTGCAAAGTAAGGTAAGTAGTAAACTCAATATAAAACAATCTGTATAGTCGCCTTCATTCCAAGTAACAATAGCCCGTCTAATTAAAACAACAAGGCGTAAGAAAAAAATATCTTCAAGGCAACGCGCCCGAGCGAGCAGCTGAATCAGAAACTGTAATTTAAACGCGTCGTTAATTTCCGCTCAATAGATTTTTATGAAACGCCCCGTCCTATCTACGTCATAAAAATAACAGCGGCAACTTGTCCGCGCGACAGCCGTCCACCTTAACAAGCTTTCTTAGGAATAATGCGTCTAAATATTTCGATTCATTTTTACCGATCGCCGTAAGAACGGTGTCTTCCAGGTTCTCCGTTTACGGTGAATTTGAAGTCTAACTGACGTCGAATTCTATTTTAAATATGATAACGTGAAACAAAATTTAGATATACAAGAAAATAGATACGGATAGAAATAGAGTTCCTTGCTTCCTTTCAAGTTATCTTTCTAATAAGGAAAGGGTGGGAAAGGTATTTGACCGGGAAGAAGATGGACAGATAAAGGTAACGAAATCCTTCATTGTCTATACTCTCCTTTGTCTATTAAAGGTAGGCAACGCATCCCAGCAGGCAGCGCATTTGCGTCACTCGCGATTCGCGCATAGTTTCTTAGGGTTCAAGATTATCACTTGTCATGTTTTTCAAATTATTGCAGATTTTTCGGAGGTTTTCTTCTAGTACATCCATATGCATAGCTACTACCACAAATCTGTATAGATATGTCATCATCCAAAGTACAATTCCCCTAATAAGAAAAATTATATTGCTCCACAGGCGCGGTGTAGACAACCGTGAAAAGTAAATAGGTAGCCCCTTGCGCAATAAAAAGATTGAAAGTTATTTGTCATTCAGGAATGTCGTAGTATTATGCAACGTGGCTGCGGTGCGGTGCCTCGGCGCCCTTGCTGTCAGCTAACGCGTTTAGAATAAGTAATTTCGTTTTGGTTTCGTTACTTTCTTCGCCTTCAGCTTTATTTTATCTGTTACTCTCAATACTTTGTGATAGCTGTGTTATTTTACTTTCAATGAATTAAGTTTTAATTAAATTGAAAAAATTAAATAGTATCTAATGCCTGATGTAAGCTGATTTAGACATTGCTCTTTTTAATGACAGCAAATATTATATAAATATTCCATTATATTCCTGTTATCTAGCCGATATTGACTTGACTTCTTTTGCTAATTGCTTAAATATTAGCAAAAAATACTAACATTAACTGTTTAAAAATTAGATTCCGCCAGCATCTATTTTTTTCTTCAACTACTCTCTCGAAACTATATAAACAGTGAGATTATACAGTTTAACGTTAGTAAAAAAAAATAGAAGTTAAAATTTTATAAATTTTCCGTTGATAAGTCCTCAATATCGGCGCCAACATTCCGCGGTAACGTCCCCGAACATTGATTCCACAATTTGAAGGGGAAAATTAAGGTTTCACTGCAATATTTTAAATTTATTTGCTTTTGCGATGCAAATTATGAAATAGAGATGGGGAGGAAGCTGTATGTTTTTTATTTCCTTCCCTTAAATCGAATAGGGGAGACTATTGTTGCTTTGCGGGGCTGAGAAGACTGTTTGCTTTTTACTGTTTGAAGTCTTACGAGTTGTGGTATAACTAATATTTATCAACCACAAGTACTTTTTCGAATAAAAATTTAAATGACATTAGTTATTTCACTGTTAGTGAGCCGGGTACGATCTTGTATGTAGAGTAGCGTCACTCGCCTTAGTCCCAGAAAGTTGGAGAATGTTTATTGCCTTTTAGTTGCCAGCTTGTTTTAATTTATATTGTTGAATTATTATTGGTTATAATTTTTGAATTACAGGTATAAGGAAAACTCGTTATTGGAAAAAAACCTCGTCGTTCTTGTATATTTAAGATCTCGATACAAACTTTTGGTTGTTTTCTTCACTAAGAATGCAATATAAAATATGGCAACTTAAAGTAGACAATCGAATGTTATTGATCTTGGCATGAGGTTTACTGGTATCTATACGTGCTACGACTACGTTTTATTTGCTTGTGATTGGAATTTCTGTGCCAACCATTTTGTTTGCCTGACCAGATGAGAACTTATTAGATAGAATTTCTCGTGTGTAATAAACAACCAAAAAGTCTGATGAAATAGGACTTCGTAGGAATGTTTAGTTGTCCTTATAGAAAATTACTAATTAATGTACAGGACCTTGCGAATTTTAGGAAACTTTTGTTCTAACATCTCACTTTATCACTTTAATAAAGTATCCTAGGCAATGTTCTTGGAACTGCCGTCCAATACTTCCAATAATAAACGAAACCGGCAAAAACTAATCTAACTCAAACACTCGTAAAGATAACAGAGGGCGCTCCCGTTGGGAATTCTACTGTTTAGCCGCTTTTACAACTCTGTCGAAGTAAGCTTCACCATAATTCACTCAGGCCTCTGTCCGTTCGGGTCCGATTCCATTAGAGCGACAGGGTACTCCGTCTGAAATAGGTTTCGGTCTCTGCTACGTAGCCTTACCAATTAAAAATAGTCGGATTAGAAATTCTTATTACTCCCCCGTGCTGAGGAGCTTTATTACTTATTTCTTAAGTGTAGTTTATGTTATGGTTGTCAGTATAATTACAACATATATGTAGTTCGATTTCATTATAGTTGTTTACTTCCATATAAGTACTCAATTATAGGCTTTGATTCGACTTCCAGCCGATACAAAATTTACTTTGTTCTTATATTATTTAATTTTTTCCAGTGGCTTGATAATAAGTCGTCGCATAAAATTAGTTGCGATAAATTACATTTATAAATTTATTGGATCAATAGTACAGAGTTAACTTGTTTTTCTAATCTTTACCGAAACCAGTACATGTATCTACCACGTGCATCATTGCCTATTGAGCTGGAACAATATATCCGATTTAAGCATGTACAGCGCTTTAACAAATTGTACAACAAAAGAACTCGAAGGAACCGTCTTGATACAATCGCAACGCTAAGCAACAGCGGGCAAAGCTCGTGCATTACCGCAGACAATGAGGAGTGAACTTGACCCCGTCCTATCGATACACTGATCGCTTGCTTTGAATCTTCTACAAAAGTGACCTTAATAGCGTCACGATGACTGCGAACTTTGGCTACTTTTGGACTTTAATCTTTGGTAACTGAATTGTAAGCCAAAGTTAACATTTAAAAGTCGACAAGTAAGTTTATAGGACTGTGTTTCATAAGAATTTTAGTACTCGCAATTAAAAGTGGTAGATACACACCATTCCCAAGTCCTCTACTTCTCTTTTCCCTTACCTATGTTTTCTTCCCTCGTTGAGACTAAAAATAACATAATATTCAACGTTTGTCAAACCGTTTATTCATTTGCAACATTCTTCGAATTGCTCAAGTAAAATTCAAATACTTTTAAAATTTCCAATGTTCATATTTTCGTGGTTACCATTCCGAAGTAGATACCATGGCCGTTGGTCGTGACATCGTGATGTTACCAGCAATTTGAGGTGCATTACTGTACACCGACGTCGACCTCTCTGATAGACACCGTGCTAATGCGGTGCTTCGGAAAGTGTACTGTTAACCGCAATCATTTGCATTCGATTACACCACTTTCATTCCGTTGCTCTTATAAACTTGGTAAGTGTATTCCATTAGGAAACTTAACATTTTTTAATAAAAAAAAAAACAGTTTTGCAATTTTTTGCTTTTCATTTTAGAATTTTACGTGATTTCCACGTATACATATGTAATGCAATGAACGTAAATAAAAATGCAATAAGAGAGAGAAAATTATAGAAAAAAAACTATACTAAACAATCGGGATAAAATACATATTTTACGAAGTCAATAGTTAGTAATTAAATATCACGGGAAGTTGCAATCATTCAAGCAATAATAGAAAAATAAATAATATAAGCAAAGCTATCTTCAACAAGGCATTAAATGAACGGAACGTGCGGTAAACACGGACCGCATTAGTGTAATCGACGATGTCCCGCTCGGCCAGGCGCGTCCCTGCCTGCCGATAGAGAAATCATTAGTTCATTCCTGTTCAAAATGTTATTAAAACTCTTTCAGATTCTAGTCTAGTCGTTTCTTTGGTATTGCGGCATTCGACACTCCTAAATTTTAAACGATAAAAACACTATGAAAATTTATGCAACATAATAACTATATTTCTAAAAGAATTAAGCATATTATATATGTTTATATTTTTGTTCTTGACAAGCAACTTAAATCAGAATGCTAAATACAAAATTTCGTGAAGAGGAATATAGACATATAGGTATACGATAAGATATAGAACTTATAATTTTATGTAATCTATTTAACCTCAATAACTTTTCTTGAAGAATATTATAAGCAATTGTAGCACCTCATCATCTCCCTAGCGTCTCCCTAGCGTCTCCCTGGCCCTTTGCTCTCGAAAATTACTTCTTCATAGAGGATTTCAGCGTTATTTGTAAACCGAATTTTCATATAAAGAGTGCGCAATTAGCCCGAAAATCCTCTCTCCCTATAGACGATGCGAACGCAATGTATATTTCTGCGCTTCCCTTTTTCCACGCTCGCAACGAATAACAAATGGCTCCCACCTGCGAATGTGCTGCGAAATTCTTGGATATAACAATAAAGCCTTTACACAAAGGTGATGGTGAAGAAATAAAATTTCATCTTGTTTTCTTACGCCGGGCCCTTTCAACCCTTTGCCTGTATAACGCCATTATCTTTTATTATAGTTATATTACTGTAGTGTTGTTTAAAGAAAAGTCTAACAAATGTTTGTAAACAATTTTTTAATTAATCAAGTCGTGTACCATTCTCTTAGGTCAACGCTGACGGATTAGTCAAATGGAACGCAAATAGTTGAACGGAATTCCAATTTATGACCTTATTTGTTGCAGACCTTATCTAGGCCTTTGTGTGTTTCTTAATTGCGCCATTCTTAAGTTTGACGCAGTTTGAAAAATCTAGTTTAAATAATGTCGCATACCGTACTTATTTTTACATCTTTTACATTTGTATACATCCAGATCCAGGGTGCATTCGACGTAATCATCAAAGGATATTGCACCATAGATTTACTTCTTTAGACTTGTTTAAAGTGTGTAGATTTATGCCCGAGAGTAAGGCGTGTCAAGATAATAGTAATTTGTTATTTTATTTATTTTAATTTAAATTTCGTGAGTTGGAAGCGTTCGTGCATTGTGCGAACTCCAACTCGTCCATTGTAATTAACAAATACTAACAATGAAGAAAACGACCAGATGTTCCCGTGATGTATTGTGATAGATTGAGAGTTATTCGCGGTACAACTGGGTGGATATTTATTGTAGTTGCAAAGAGATAATATTATGAATCGAAGGAGTGCAAATAAAAATAAATCTTCATTATTTCTTAGATAATGCTATCACTATGAAATAATGAATGTTTAGCCTGATTGAAGAACTTAGCTAAGTACATTACCTTTAGCTTCTGACAGCCAGGATTCCATTCTCAGTCATTAATTATTATTGTTTGATCGCAGCAAAAAAAAAAACAATCAGTCATTAGTTTAGTCCATGCCAATTATGGTAATGAAATACTTTAGAGCTAAATGCCCCTTATTAAATTTAAGATCTATATTAATTTAGAACGGTGGATAGATTAAGTTAAATCACTGTCGTATAACAATTTGAATAATGCAGATGATTAAATGAAATCTCCATTTACAAATTATTGAACTAAATAAAAATGGAAAGATCTCAAGAAAAAGTTTAGGCAAAACTTTTTTAGGATGATAAAAAGTTTTTTGAAACAACAATCTAAAAAAGCAATTTGAAATATTCATGAAATGGTAACAAAGTTAAATAAACAAATTCTGAATTGAATGAGATGAATATCTTAACTGTTGACAAAATGCCATTATATTCACGGGGCGAAAAGAACTTAGGCAAGCTTTTGAATCTCAAAATAAGCATTTAGGAACTATTTTATAACATAGTAAAAGTGAACGTTACACCTTATTGCATGCATATTTATTGAATGGCAGTGGACGTTTACATAAAGATAATTAAATGAATGATAGTGTGTTTATTAAATAAAATATAGATGAGGAAGTCCTCCACGTATCGAAAGGATCGACTCATTTCCCCCGGTCCACGGATCTTTCGTCGATAGATTTCTCTCTTGTATACAGGTCTTTGGTGAATGTAACCATCGTTAAACGCTGATAGAAGAAGTTCGCACCCTCCCGTGATGTCAAGAGAAATTTGCATCATAATTCCGTTGTTGCGAGCGCTCTTGTGTAAGCATGCTTCCGAATCTTAGTTGAACTTCAACAAATTAGGCAAACAACGTAATCCACGTGACGAACGCCGGTGCCATGTTTGTCCGCCATATTTGGACGCCATGTTGAACGCGATGCGCGGTAATTAGATAATTGCATGAGACCCTTGCCGTTTGCGCATCAAACTCTGTTCGAATGTTTGCGTGTCTCGATTGGAACGGATTTCGCCGGCTAGGTGCGGGTGTGTTGTCACGATAATTACGTTTCATTGAATTTTGTTTGGCGTATTGACACTTCAGTTAACGCTACAACCATTTTATTTTATACATTTCACAAATTCTGTTAATCACAAAGCAAAGGCTATGCAGAGATGAAGATTTATCATGAAACGACGACCAGAATTAGTTGTTATTATCTAAGCAATAATGATGTTTAATGTGTCAGAATATTAGTGTTATTTGTTAATGTGTATTGTTTTTTGTTACAGGTAAGCTTGGTTAAAATTGAATCCGGGTTCGTAGTTCGTACTAAATTACTGTAAATGATTTTTATTAGTACCATCAAACAAGCTACAAGCTAGATAATATTGTTCTACTTTGGATGGATTTTCTTTGTTCAATATTAAGTAGTCTGTTTACCTAAAATTTATTCTGTTAAAAGAACCTTGTTAATAGCTTCTATTCAAAACAAATTCAATGCCTATGCTAAATGTATACTGTATCACCTCCATAAACAGTACATGTTTCAAAGGGAATATCCACAGTGTAGTATTAAGACCATTTATGACGGGGCAATATTTTTCATAAGAACAACTCGAGGCACAACCCCCTCGTTTTAAAAGCAGACCCGTTGCGGAAGCGGCGGGCTGGTTAGGTGAAATTTATAGCCTGCGGCGCGGTCGAAAATCGGGGGTGTAAATTGGTATATGCCAAAAGGGGTCGCTAGTGCCAGGTGAATTACACACTGGACTTGTTAAACCATGTACCTATTTTCACTTAAATTACTGAACGCTAATGGATCTTGATAAAGGGACATAAGTGTTTGAGTTGTTATAGATAACAAGTTATGTTATTGTAGGGTTTGCAGTTAAAACAAGTTTCATTTTTTTTTTTTCAAATCACTGTTTTGGTGATATTTGTACGGCAACAGGCTGTTTTCGTTTCATCATGTTTCGGATTTAGTAATCTTAGTCAAAGTTGGGTAGCTTTCCCTGTCTACACTAAAAGATCTGCAAGATACTACATCAGAAAATAACAGAACTGAGGATTTATTAATTTGTTTAGTTTGTTTAGTTTTTCTTTAAAACAAATAACAGAAGTAAATTTTGACAAAAACTGTTATCATAACACAACAAAAATACTCAATGTTAATAATATTTATCGTTAGTACATATTTAAGCGATAGGTCATAATGATAAAAAAATCCTTGATAGAACAGACCCGGGGGAGAGCGCGTCATATTGTTCCCGAGCGACCGGAAGCGCATTGTTCGCGTTGGCTTTGGGATCGCCCGTGCAGGGCTCCAGTCAAAACATACGGCTTGAACAGAATCTTGTCTAGTTTCAATACATGGAACAATTAGCCTTTTGGAGAAAATTTGAAGGAAACTACTAAGAAGGATCAATAGGACGACCAATATCGTGTGAAAGTCGCTTGCCATCGTATCACCATTGCTACCTCAGCATTCGCTACAATCAGACTAGTCGTTCGTTGCTAGGTGTTGCAGTGTTGTCTTACTCTTCAAAATCGGTTAAATAGTTTAGGCTTTAGGAGGCTATATATATATATTCATCATATAAAACTCAGAAGTATAACAAATACCTCTACTTCACTACTCTGTTCTTTGAACTCCTGGTACTTCCTCGGTCAAATGGACACACTACTGCTCGTTCTATGTGGAGTCAATTTCAATCAATAGTCTATATATGGTTCTACGTTATTGTAATTCAGCAACGGGAACTTAAGACGTACAGAGCGATGTAACGGGTTACTTCTATTATGTCGCTTTTTATAAAACGCCTTGAAGCCGTAACCTATATGGAAAGACGATCGCTCGCAGAAATCCGGTTACGGAGACAGCTGTCAATAGCGAGATAAACTTTGCTTGAGATTGTTTACATTGTAGAATGTAAGCTGCGGTTTTAGTATTAAGAGGTAGCGGTAAACTGTAAGATAGAAATTATCCGCAGTACTTAACAGGATTTTAGCTTTAATACCACATTCGATAAAGCATGTGGTTTTATATTGTCTTCTTTTACCAGATGTGTTATAATCTTACACTGGATTGGGAAATTCGTTAGGCGACGGAGTTTGCAATAAATGCGTATGTTGTACATGTATTATATTATATTTACACACCGCAAAATAACAAGTTTCTGGTATTTTTGAATCCAATACGAGCAAGTAGGATAGCAAACACTATTAGTCATCATATCAAATACCTTCCCGATGAGATAGGAGATAATTTTTATACCTGGATTCAAAAACAAGCCCCGAATGAAAATAATAATAGCGATATAAAAGTTATATCTCTGCCAATTTTGTTTTTTGTAATTCATAGCTTATTTTATTTATTTAGCTGCGGGATAATCAATTTATTTTACGTAAAAAATGTGTCGGTCGAAATGATACAATATTATCCTTAAACGCTGTCGTCTATAACAATATAAACCCTAGTACGTTTCATGACGTCTTGAACATCCCTTATTTGCGAAAAATAACTAGCAAATGAAAATGCTGCTTAGTTTTTAATTAATCTCTAACAAGGCAAACTCGCGGAGTTTCTCGGAATTAACGCCTTGAAGGGAGCCCATTCGATTCCGGAGTCGCGGCGAAATTGTCTTTCGAATTTATATGTTAATGTAGACGATGAGGGAAGGCTGTTTATTACAATCTTCAAGTGGGAATATTCGTTGAAATTAAACATTCCGTTTCAGATTGAGACTCAAGGAGATTGAGCGAAATGTGCTTATATAATAAAGATATTGCTGATTTCATAACAAACCTAGAAACGTTTTTAAAGTATTAAAAATATACCATCCACGCGCTTATTCTTGCTTAAATCTTTATAATTAACACCTCGCGATTCCTGTTTATTTTATACTGCTACACTTATCAGCACAAATGCGGTGATAAACCTTTTTTAGGGTTGGTTTTTGTTTTTTCAAGATTCTTTTCACACTTGTCCCATTTCGAGTATATTATCTCCATTAAGTTGGCAACCTGTTTTTAATAGAAGATACAAGGAGATGAACAAGTAGTTCATGTCTATTGATAGTTCTGTACAAAAGAGGAGGGCATAAAAAAGAAACGGAAGGAGAAAAGAATATTATTATGATTATCCCTGGTCATTACAACCTAATAGTTAATTTTATAGTATATTATCGTAGCGGTCTAGACTGAATGTTGAAGTTTCTAGTCGGTCAAGTCAACTAATATTTAATGTTTGAAACCTAAACCCTGACATCAACATCTAAGGGAACAATCTACTTTGAATTTAATACAAGTAACGAACTTAGTTCTAGAGATTAATCCTTCAACAGTCTCAAATGACCATCAGTCTGAGTTTAGAGTTATACTTGATTCAATATTTATGGCAAATTTTGGTAATTATTTGTTTCTTTACAAATTTACATTGTTTAAATCTGAAGCATACCTTTCTTATTCAAGAAGATGGCAAACGAGCAAGCGATCTCACCTAAGTGACCGTTGCAACAAGCATTTGTGAGTTGCAGATGCGTTGCCTACCTTTAATAGACAGAAAGAAGGATAGACAGAAAAATTAACATTATCTTCTCATATCTATTCCCTTCCCCGTCAAATCCTCCTCCCCTTCCTAATCTTTCCTTATTAGGAAAGGGTGGGAAAGGTAAGAGGACTAAAATTAGGTCTCCGGCACCTCACTCCTCAGACGAAATTCAGAAAATAGAAAAATTGATAACTTCACGCCTGTCTTCTCTGAAGTCGTGGTGTTTCACCGGTCGAGCGGGCCATTCGTGCAACAGATGTTGTTGTTTCGGACTCTACCACTGTTAAACCTACTACCTAAGTTAGATTAAATGGCAAGCAATCATTTACGATTTTTATGTCTGTCTCGGCTTACACAATATAATGTTCAAAGTATTTATTAAAGTACAAGTATCTACTTATCACTTTCTTAGTTATTAATAAACATTTATTAATCAAAGAAAATTCTGTAAAGAAAATTCGGAAATAAATATCCTGTTAAAGCTAACAGAATCCTGGGCGTCGCGATCTTTGACAGATCGTGTTTACCTGCGACATACCTCTGTTTGCACTGCGCCACCTCCCCCCCCCCCTCCAACCTCCCCTTCACCTTCCTTGGCTCAATCGTCGATTTCATGAGGAATCCGATATCTTTTGCACTGTAACTCCATTTTCGTTTCATATACCAATACTACGAAGAAAGGAATTTAACTTATACGCTGACACATCTCAAACATTTTCGTATTAAAAAATTTCTTAATATCTTATGAAATTTAATTTGAAACTTATAAAACAGTCTGCATATATCTTATCTGTGCCTTATGGATTATATAACATTATAAGAATTTGATTAGAAGCCCCAATAGACTAATGGCTTAAAATACGCAGTACGGATCATGAGGTCGTGGGTTCGAATCCCGCAACTTGACTAACGTCGTTTACCATATCCTAGCACAAACGTTTGAGTAGGAATGGTTAAAAAAATCACCACCATTTCTTTTGCCTGTAAACTCGACAAAAATACATCAACAATGTATCGTTTAAACGATTCGAAATACGGAACAATTTAAAACGATTCGTAAATGAATGATCCAATTTATTTCAGTGTTCGGCAACTAACTTTCAGTTTTATTGTGTGCTGGCAAGCTGAGTTTGATTTTAGTATCAATGAAATTGTAAATGCCTGTTTTGCAGACCATACAGTCTTTTGTGATAAAGACCATTATGAACCATAATCAGTTTATTTACAAGAATATATTTGTTGCCTATTGTTAGTAATAAGCTCCCAAATGAATTACGATGGAGCTAATATTATATTTTAAATTATATTTCAGGATTTTACTCACACGTCTCTTTTTGTTGGACTATACTAGGCAAATAGCAACCATATTAAAAGCTGTTCTGAAAGCTCATATGTCAAACATACTTCTTTACACTAATATAAACGCACTTTGGATGCCATTTTTTAATAGTTAGACGAAGTGACGAATTATGTTGGTTTTAGTTAACGTTATCACACGCCACAGTAATATAATTTGCATCATAATATGAACAAATAAGCGAATGACTTTCACATTCATTAACCATATCAAAAGTTTTATATCTAAATTATTTGTTATACAAACCCTCTGTGATTGTACCAAATGAATTCATGAGGAATTCTTGGGTGTTTTTGTTAGAAATTTGTCACAACTGATAAGATATATTTCATTACGAATCTCCATTTGGTCTGGGCGAGGGGGAAACAAACACAATATCTCCGATTAGGGCCGAGGGCTCTGACGGTATCTCGCAAGGTAAACATCGCAACGTACGATTCTTACGGACCTCTGTTTGGATACAGCACAAACAAGTCGCTTCTTGCTTTTTATTACTTCAGTTCTTGTCATTTATTGTTTACTTCTTTGAACTTATGTAATCGAAGATATCTTAAATATGCTTTCCACTAGAGAAAGATACTGATATAAACCCATCGCCTTTTTCTGATCCGTAATTAGCTTTTATAGTTGTAATCTCAACTAAAAACACAAAAACATGACCCGAATGAAATCGTATAGTTGTGTATCTTTTATATATTATATTTCTCAATATAATATATAAAAGAAACATAAAATCTCTGGCAGTCGTTAAACTGGTGCGAGATCTGTATCGCTGGATCAACCGTATATACGAAGGTTCCTTATCGCGATTTTAACGAAGGCATCTGCTGCCTTCGACAGCTTGGGGTCAGCGGGAGGCCGGGAGATCCCCCGGGACTCCTGGGAGACAGGAGGAGGAGCCCCCCGCCCCCCGGCTGCATGACGTCGCGTCCAACGCACAGACCGTTCACCTAACGAGACACTCGCTTCCGTGGAAACCCCTGTAAAATTTACAAAGCTTGATATGTCTTCTTTCTTAAATTATTTTCAAAGCTTTAATCCTTTATTTTCGGATTTAAGTAATGAATCATGAACTATTGTTAAGTTTTGTTATAGATATCCCAACTGTTAATTCTAAATATAGTTTAATTATAGGATAAATTTGATTCTATCCATTTGTGTCAGAGTTTTCGTTTCGTAGACTAGTACTCATGACGATCCAAAACACCTGAAGTAAGAAGATGCAAAAAACTGATAGCGATAAACATGTATTCTTCCTAAAGTTAAATAATTTTCGGTAAAACTGATTAAAGTTGTCAGGTACAAAAATTTAAAATAAAAATTATACCATTACTTACAAATTCCAACAAAAACAATACTCGTTTCTTCGAGATAAAAGTATAAAAACTGCGGGAATAAGTCATTTTGATAAAAATCTTTTAACGAAAGAAAGCGTCTACAAATGCTATCTAAGGTTAATTTTAAAAACAAAAGCAGTTCCACGCTGTGACTAAAAAATAAAAACAATACAAACTTTGCCACTGAATAAAAATAACGAAATCACGGAGCTTAATTCGTTTCCAAAAGTGAACATAACTGGAAAATTTGTTTGCGACTCACGACTTTTATTAAATATTGTGTCGTGAGGAAGTCGTCAGACCGTTCTCAATGTGTCTATCAAATAGCTCCAACTATAGTCACGCCCTTTTCGAAAGTTGGGGAATTAAAGATACTACATTACATGCTATAAAATGCTAATTAAAATCGACCCAATCATAATTTTACACTTATTCACATTTCTTTGAACTATCCTAAAGTAATTTACTAATAAGTTTAATTAACTTAAAGGTAAACATTAAATGTCTAAGTTTTAGCCCACGTAATGGTTCATCTCAACTATAAAAGATCTCAAATATCCGAACATAAAAGGCCGTCGTCGTCGTCTCGTGAATACTACGAGGACGTCTGATAATCCTCGGAGGCCGAAATAAAATTAAAAAGAAAAAAGTTGTAAAAAGAAAAAAGTTCGTTCGGCTACAATGGGCGGTCTCCGCGACAAAACACATTGCCAGGATTAAAGGAGTTGAAGAAAGTTTCCCTCTTCGCTTTAAAGGAAGACGGGAAGACGAGACATCTTACAAACATTACGGAAGATAAAAGAAATCTTTTTTGTCTGTATACTTAGGACTATTTCGTATCGTACCGACTATCTAGCAACGTGCAATTTATTTAACATTTACATGTATAATGTCATAAGAAAACCTCCATGAAATTAAGCCTATCCATAATAATAGCCCACCTTCTTCTTTTCCCTTATTCTTCTTCTTCTTCTTAATTTCTATTAACTCAATACCAAATTACTTTGAATGACATAAAATTCAAATCATACAGCCGGATTAATTGCCTAAATCAAATTTTATTTAAACTCCTATTTTCAAAAACAATTAGTTGGATAACAAATGTAAATATTATGTTCCATATAGAGGTGTTGTTTACATAAGTTTATCTAGTACAAAACCATGTACCAACTTCTAGTTGATTTTACTTAATAAGACTTGATTTAAATTAATATAAAATACTGTTAAAAAGCTCTGCAAATAGTGTTTAATATTTCCGAACTATCTACGAATCAGTGCGCTTATGGGAAATAGCAGTGTATCTAAATGTGCGAAGTTTATATTTAAGAATCTAAATTATGAATTATTTCGTAATCGTTTTTCTACATCGAATTCCTGTCGCAAATTATATACTTTCCATTGGTCTTATTCTTTTGTAGCTCAGTTTGCACGGGTTCCTCCGATACCGCGTCGAGGTAAAAGAATTTCCTATCAACAAAAAAGGACAACGGATCAAATTGTCCTCTCTAAACAATTCTTTTGTTTTAGTATCTATTGATTTTATCGAGTTGCGTTGTGTTGGATTCTTATAGTAACTAAAATTGAAGGCATCAAAATTTTCTTTCGTACTGATTGCTGTAGATAAAATGCATTTTGTTTTTAATTCCCAAGTTAAAGTAACGTTTATTGGATAATTTGCATTACGCTTTACATTTTTTTTTTTAATGAGAATCGATTAATTTGTTATTGTTTAATTCTGAAACTTAATGTTTTTCATCACAATTAAAAGGCTATATTACCTAGAGGTTAAATTCTAGTTAAAATAGGCTAAGTTTTTATCATTACTGTGTTATTTTAAAATTAATCCAATAAAATAATTGGTTGCGTTTAAAAATAATATCTTGGGAGGAAGTTAAGAATTCGCTGGATGCGGTGCGCGGAGGACCAGCAGCGGACTGAAACAGGCTGATGATGAGGATACTTTCAGCAGTAGTATTAAAGTTATTAATAGTCTCAGAGAGTAATCAGATTTGGAAATACTCTAGACATTTTAATGATATGTTACTGCTATTATAAAGTGACAAATTAAAAAAAGTCTGAATAATGCGCGGCACAAACTTTTCGATGTCTCTTTAATTTTGCAATCATTCACCGACCACTTTTTATAGAACCAGGGAAATTCATCAAAGCGATGTACAACCTTTATATTTTCAGGTAACGTTGACTGTTCTCTAACATTGAAGTGTTTTAATTGAAGCGTGCTGTTATACCGTACGCTGAGGTGAAGTTATAATTAACGAGTGTCCAATTTTGCCCCGAGATAATTTAGGGTTTGACAGCGTTTAGAAAGGCTCCGGGGCAAAAATGAGCGAATGCGAAATTTCGGGTTGACCTGACGAAGTGGCCTTGCTTAACACTGTGCTTTTATGTATGTCTGAATAGAACAAAGTGCTAGTAGTCTTTTCGGTATTTTAGTCTTTACACTCGCAAATTGTCTTTGAAAAATGACAAATTGCGTTTATAAACGAAGAATTAAATCAACTCTCCGATATGTATTTAAAGGTAACGTTTAAAAATACACGAATATTGCATTAATACTGTCTTAGGAAATTATGTGTCCGCACCTTTTTCTTGCTATTCACTTACATATTTGATAATTCAAACGAAACCTTCAAAAGTGCTAATTCGAAGCGCAAAGTTAGAACGCTAGTTATTCGGGCAAATTATTATAAACCCACGCCACTCGAAGATTTAACGTAAACACTGAGCATTATTATTTTCATTTTCCACTTTCAAACTTGGCTCAAACATTTGTACAAATTTTCGATGTTTACCAGCTGTTGTAATTTTGTTTATCCGAATGCTTAATGACTTTGGGGGATAATCCGAAACGAAAATAATGAAAAAGGGTACTTCATTGGCGGGTAAATATAACAAAAGTTATTATTTCAATTATTAAATCGCTACGTATTAAGTCGTGAACAAAATCTAATTGATACTGTAATAGCGATTGAGTTTAAAGCGATAATATTCGATCAGGATACTAAAGGTATTTTTAAAATAAACTTTAATGATATCAGTTGTATAGACACGTCGTAGCAATAATTTATGCATAAATCTAAGTGAAAAGGAGAGAACTGGAACCTTTTTACCGTTGTGGTCCATTTGTATATTAATAATTAGTATTACTACCAATTAGTCAAGGTTTCGAGAGTGCACTGGATGAGGGTAGGTGAACGATCTTTGTAGCGATCAATGGGAGGGGCCTACATCCAGCAGTAAACTATCGTAGGATATGATGATGATGATGTTGATACAGAGAATCATATTGTAACTAACGTTATTAAATAATCAAAAATAAATTATTTAATAATAATTAAACAATTAAATACATTCATATA